>JADRCH010000034.1:9529573-9557081 GCA_019843965.1 Rhynchomys soricoides
AAAAAAAAAAAAAAAAAAAAAAAAAAAAAAAAAAAAAAAAAGTCAAAAAAACAAAAACCAACAAAAAACCAAAAAACAAAACCTAGCTATTCAGCTTTTGGGGAGGAGGTTTTGAGACAGGGTCTGGTTCAGCCCAGCCAAGTCTGGAGCTTGTATATTTGTCTTATTGAAGCATTTACTTATAACATTTCTGTAATTGACTAAAGAATCTGTGTATGTGTGTGTGCGCGCACATACATTTGTGCTGCAAGCATGTGTGTGGATGAATCTGCCTGCCTCTGCCTCCCAAGTGCTGGGGTCAAAGGCATATGCCATTATGGCCCTACTGATGGTTCAGGTTTTTTTTTTTTTTTTTGAAAGATTTATTTATTTATTATATGTAACTACACTGTAGCTGTCTTCAGACACTTTTTATTCTCTCTCTGGCCCCACTCACTCTGGCCTGTTAGCTATAACTGTCTTCAGACACACCAGAAGAGGGCATCAGATCCCATTACAGATGGTTGTGAGCCACCATCTGGTTGCTGGTATTTGAACTCAGGACCTCTGGAAGAGCAGTCAATGCTCTTAACCACTGAGCCATCTCTCCAGCCCCCGATGGTTCAGTTTTTAAGAGCACTCATTGTTCTTGTAGAGAACTGGCTTCAGTTCCCAGTATCTACACGAGCTCACAGACCCCGTCCGAACTCTAGCTCCAGGAGATCCTATGCCCTCCTCTGGCCTCTGAGGGCACCTGGAATGCATGTGGCACACAGACATACATGTGGACAAGTACTCATAAAGTAAAAAACAATTTTTCTAAAGTTAGCTCTGGCTATCAGGATGGCTCAGAGATTGAAGGTGTTTCTCTTTTAAGCCAGGTGACTTGAATCCAATCTCCACAGTAGGAAGAAGTATGAAGTAGGAGAGAACAAACCCCACAAGGCTGCCTAAAAACCCACACACTGTCTTCTCTTACACAATTAAAATAAAAAGCTAAGTATGTAGAAATAAATACAAATAAGTAAATAAAATGTATGACAATGAATAAGAATATAAATAAGTGGATAAATATCAATGAAGATAATAGAAATAAAAATGAATGAATAAAAATGAAAAATAAAAATCAACAAATTAAAATGAATGAATAAATAAATGATAAAACAAAGATCTACTGAATGGAGATATGATTCAAAGTCAGCATTCCTAGCCAAGGACTGAAAATAAATAAATAAAAATAAAATGAAAGTAAGTACTAATAAATACAATTAAAAATGAATAAAAATATAAATAAATATATAAATAAAATAAAGGTAAATAAATAAAAATATAAATGATTGAATAAAAATTAAAACTAAAGATCAATAAATGAACATTAATGAATGAATAAATAAATAAAACAGATAAACAAAAAAACCCAGCTGGGCAGTGGTGGCACATGCCTTTAATCACAGCACTTGGGAGGCAGAGGCAGGCGGATTTTTGAGTTCGAGGCCAGCCTGGTCTACATAGTGAGTTCCAGGACAGCCAGGGCTACACAGAAAAACCCTGTCTCGAAAAACCAAAAAAAAAAAAAAAAAAGTAGACGGGGCTAATTGGGGCCTGTGAGGAGGACAGGAGGGCGGAGGGTGACCAGGACTGAAGCACAGGATGTGCTCCTATGAAAAGGCCGTAATGAGCTCATCACTATGTGTAACTAACGTGTCCTAATAAAGCATTTTTTCAGTTTGTGAATATAAAGTACATTCAGTTTAGACCTTAGGCTTTTAAAAATTAGTTTATTTACTTTACATCCTGATTGCAGCCTCCCCTCTCCCGTAACAAAATATTTTTAATAGTATATAATGGAATTGACAAGAAGAAATAAATAAAGATCTCCCCACACACCAATGCTTGTTAAAGCAGAGAGAAAGTGAAGCTGGGCATTGGTGGCACACTCCTTTAACCCACTGCTTGGGAGGCAGAGGCGGGTGGACAGCAAGACTACACAGAGAAACCCTGTCTCAAAACAACACAACTAAAACACAAAATGTTTATGATGTAGACAGGCTTGGTGCTAAGTGCCTTTGCCAGTGAGCCATCTCAACAGCCACTAATAATATTTTTAAAGTGTTTGCAGTATGTTTTACATCTTTATTTTATGTGCTTTGGTGTTTGGTGTTTGCCTGCATGTTTGGGGGTGTTGGATTCCCTAGAACTGGAGTTACAGACAGTTGACAGTTACCATGTGGGTGCTGGGAGTTGAACCTGGGACCCCTGGAAGAGCACATTTGTCTTGACCAGATCGCCAGACAGCTCCTATTTGTGGTATCTAACTTACACATTATCTTCAGTATGGAAGGTCAAAGTTGAGATTTGCCACAGTAAGAAGTGACCCTAGCTTTAGGGGTCAGTGTGAATGACCAGGACAATGGTCATTGCTTTTGCTCTTTCCTTCTGATCAGATGGCAAAGAACACATTCTTCCAATAGGTAACTGTTCAGAAGCTGCCAACCTGCTCCTGAAGGCAAACAAGGTGCACAGAGCCACCAGGGAATAGCCACAGGCCAGGTTTTGCTGGCTGACTTTCCCCAGCCATGACCTATGTTGCCTTTGCAACAGTTAGACATAGGATGCAATGGACCTAATGGCCCCTTTCTTCAAAGGCTACAATTTTGCTAGAATGAAGCACGCCTGCTTTATCATGCTTTGATCCTTCAAGGCAATCGTTGGCCTACTCACCATGATGAATTTTAATTCTTCACTAGTTATTTACCAGAATCCGTTTCTGCCACTGCCCTGTAAGCCTGCCATAACTTTATATTACAGACCAGGAAAATGACACCGGAGTGAATTCACAGAACCACTGACCGACACAAGATAGACATGAGCCATTTACCCCAGGTTTCAGTGATTCCCAGTGTTTCCCATATTGTGAAAGTTATAAGTGACTTTTTTAAAATCACCATGGCATCAGAGGGAACTCATCCAACTTACTCAATAGATCTAGGATTATTCCTTTCCCCATAAGTCCCAGTAGGCAAAGACTAGGTGATTTAAAAGATTTAACTTAGAAGATTTGATTTAGAAGACTAGAAATGTTTTCTATACATGCAAAAGTCCATTCACAAGAACATCCAAATCCTGTTCAAATAATAGGCTCTGTGTGTAAGACCTGATTCAGATCAAAATTGAGTAGAAGATCATGATTTTCTGCCTGGTGGCAGACATGAGTTTTCTGCACTCTGTTGTTTCTGGCTGTAGATCATGAATGTCATCATCACCACCGGTAGAGACCCACTTCTAGGAACAGCAAGGCATGCTTGCCACTGACATAAATCCTGTGGTTCAAGACCCCTGGTTTGCAAAGCCAGCCTTGTTTCTGGTTTCAGCAAGTGCACCTCTCTTGTTTCTGACCATCAAACATTACCTCTGGGGTTCTGTTTGATGGACTCCTGTCATTTCACTGGTACCCAGGGAGCCCAGCTTCTTAGTAGCTCTCTTGCCCTCACCTGAAGACACTTCAGAATACAGAACCCTCTCAAGGATGCTCCGCATTCCAACTGGGTGCAGTGGTGCATACCTTTAATCCCAGCACTTGGGAGGAAAGGCAGGCAGATCTCTGAGTTCGAGGCCAGCTTGGACTACAGATCGAGTTCAAGATAACCAGGGCTACACAGAGAAACCCTGTCTCGAATACCAAAAATAAATAAATATTAAAACACAGCAGATGAGTAAACACCACATGAGGATATGGGAAGAGCATCATTGTTTCCTTCCATATTAGAGAGACGTCAATTCCCTCTGTATCTAGGTAGGACCACATTGAGTCCCACCACCCATGGGCTGCCACTCACACCAAGTCCTGTAGGTGTGCCTCTCGCACGGAGGTGGTATGGAGTAACTGTATCTCCATTATTGTTTTCCACCCCATGTGATGAGCTGAGACCACAGTAGGCTTCTGGGTCAGTGGGAGACAGATGCTATATGCTGGTTCACTGGAGAACTTAGTAGTTATTTCTGATCAGGAGTAGCCCTCCCCCCAACCCTGTGGACACAGAAAATGGCAACTCAAGATAATAGATCTCAGGTTCTAAGTGAGTCAATACGGTCCACATGACCCTCATGTGAAGAGATCAGCAAGAGGAACACCAAATTCCTTCTTACAGGCTCTAGTAATTATACCTTAGATATGATATACGCTTGCCTTTATTTTGTGAGTTCGTAGTTATTTTTATAATCCAGTCAGCATGATTTTTTAGTGTGTGTGTTCACATGTACCTGTGTGCCATGTGTGCATGTACATGAGGAAGCCAGAGGTCAATATCGAATATCTTCTTTAGTCATTCCCTGCCTTACCTTTTGACACAGGATCTCCCTGAACTCCGAGCTAACCAGTCTGATTCAGCTAGTCTAACCAGACTGACAGGCCAGGGATCTTCCTCCTCCTCCACCTCCTCAGCGCTAGAATGAACATGGTTTTTCCCTTCAGTAGACTCTGGTGATTGAGCGCAAGCAGGTCCATTTGCTTGCACAGAAAGAGCTTTATGTTCTGAGCTATTATTCTTTTTCTTAATTATGACCCTATGGTGAAGTTCTTTCAAAACAACGGTGAAGAATTAGCTGTGTTTTTGAACACAAAATTTATGAAAGGGGCATATTGAATTTGAAAGCATCTGATACACAGATGTGATAGGTAGATGGCTCATGTCTGTATCCCAGCAGTTGAGCATTGAAGGCAGGAGGATCAAGAGCCCAAGGTTACCTCTGGCTACTTAGCAAGTTCAAGTCCAGCCTGAGCTACATGAGACTCTTCGTCAAAAAACCAAAACAAAACAAAAATCAGAGATTGGTTGATTTTGTGATAATTTATCAGTTACACATGACTGCCCTGCAAAACTACACAGCTTTAAAGAAACCATTTACCTCATTTTTTTGGGGGGTGGTGGTGGTGGTGGTGGTGGTGGTGGTGATGGGGGGGGAAGGGGGGGGTGTTGGCCCTGGCTCAGCTGTTCTAATCAGTTTCTGATTTAGCTCCATCTCAGCTGCGTTTAATGCCTGTATCTGCCACCAGGTGGCAGGTCACTCAGGTGCTACTCTGGATGGTGCCTCTTGTGTGCCTGGGGAGGAGGATGAGTGAGAAGGTCAGGCTTCTCTGTCATCAGACTAGCCTGAACACGGTCCCCAGAGCCATCCTTTTGAGGCATATGTTCTGAGATGGTAGGACCACATTTGCTGCTTTGTGTTAGCCCAAGAAGAGTCATAGGAGCAGACCTGACTGAAGACGTGAATGGACTGGGGTGCAGCTCTGTACTGGAGTGAGTGCTTAGCACGCTTAAGTTCAGTCACCAGCCCAGAAAGTAGAGTGTGCAGGATATTCGGAGCTGGAGAATAGGGAGGAAGGAGGAACAGGCCTAACCTGAGTGGGAGGAGCTACAGAGTCGCACTATGAAGAGGCATCCTCGTAAAACACGAAGACACATTTATACTCGTAATCTCTGCACTGGAGGTTTGTGGAATCCTGATTCTTGCTGAACAGCTGGCATAACCCAATAAGACCAATAAGAATGAGAGACTGTTTCAAAATAAGGTAGACAGCACCTGAAGAGCAACACCCGAGGCTGTCCTCCTACACGCCTATGCTCAAAAATGAACACACAAAGTAAGGGGAACCCTTACAAAGAGGCATGGATGCTTGCAACCATTTTTCCGACCTCTTCTAAGTCTATCTTTTTCTTTCCTTCACTTGTAACAATTTGTATCTTGTGCCTATAATTCAACCCTTCGCTAACTTTCATGTGTGCCCTTCCAATAACCAAGAGTCAACACTCTTTACAAAGCTATTTGGTAACTGTCCACAGTCACTTTAGAAAACACCCAGGGAGCTTCCTCTTTAACATTAAGAGTTTACCAAAGTAATTACCTAGGACTGACAAGGTGGCTTTAGAGGGTAAAGGGGCTGTACAGGCCTGACAACCTCAGTTCAGTTCCTAGAACTCGAAAAAGGAGATAATTGACTCCCAAACTTGTCCTCCGCCCTCCACACACATGCTGTGGCTGTTCTCCCTCATACACATGCCATGTACACATGTATTCAATAATTTGAACAGATTTACTTAAAAGTATAGATTTTAAAAAAAGATTTATTTACTTATTTTATGTATATGAATACACTGTCGATTTCTTCAGACACACCAGAAGAGAGCATCGGATCCCATGACAGATGGTTGTGAGCCACCATGTGGTTGCTGGGAATTGAACTCAAGACCTCTGGAAGGGCAGTCAGTGCTCTTAATCACTGAGCCATCTCCCCAGCCCTCAAAATATAGATCTTTTCAGGAAAAAAAAAAAAAGACTGGAGGCAGATTTGATGGAATTGTACCTTTTAAAAATGTTTTCACACACTGAGTAGGTCTATTAGTTCTGTAATTCTCCCCACCCCCACCCATGAGATGATGAGAAAATACAAACCACCACCAGACAGCTCCAATTTACGAACACACATCTCTGGTTGTTATTTCATCTTTATTTCTGCTGGTGTGCTTCATATTTACTTTGTGCTCAAGAAAAATAATTTTTCCTACTGTGGTCAGTGTTGGGGAAATAGTTTTGTCTTTTTTGTTTTTTGAGACAGTCTGAGGATGTAGAAATTGGTCTCCAATTCATCCTTCTGCTTCAGTCCCCCAAGTGCTGGAATTATGGGCAGGGAGCTCCATGCACAGACACACACGCACACGCACGTGCACGCGCACACTTTTATTTCTTTATTGTATGTGTGTGGGAGTGCACGTGCTACAGCCTTTGTGTAAAGATCAAAGGAGAACTGGGGAGTTAGTTCCCTTTTTCTACCGTGTGGCTTTTGGAGATTGAACTAGGTCCTCAGGTTTGGCAATAAGTCCTTTACATTCTGAGCCATCTTCTCAGCTCTCAGCTTAAAACAAGACATTTTCTCCACCCAGAAACCTTTACAAAAGTAAATCAGAAAGAAAAGACCTTTAGTAAGCCTTAAGACAGAATGTAACATGCATCACAGGTAATACTGGGAGACTGACTGCAAGGACACACCCTCCCCGGTGACAATACAAGCACAACCTAGTACACAGATGTTCGCAAGGGGCACGGTAATTAGTCCTTAATTAGTTCTTCCAGTAAGAGAATTTGACAGCACCATTTGTGTATCCTAAATCCACCTGATAATTAGGTCACCACCTGTAACAGTTAATTGGTTTTATACAATGGAAACCCAGGCTTTCTTTATGAAAGAGGTAGTTTTGCAATTGGGAGCCAAGCTTTCCCTAAAGTCAGGCTCCTAAACATCCACAGAAACTGGGAGACAGAGACCTATTACAGTTCCTCAAATTACATATCTCTCTGTACATATGTAATAAAACATTTTATAATATAATGACATATTTATATTAAAAAGACATTTAATAGAAAATAATAAATTCATATGTAAGTATGTAATCGGCTTATATATGCTGTATAATAAGATCTCAGAAATAATAAGATTTCAAAAGTCAATCTGAATGAACTCACCAGAGAACTATGTAGGCAACTAAATTTGAGTAGGCAGAACATTTAAAGAAATACACACACACTTTGAGATAGAAATAACTTAATTTTTTTTTTTCCTGGAAGAAAATACTTAAAGTAAAGGAGGGAAATCTTTCCCTTGTTCTTCAGAGGAAGAACTGGGCTCCATTTCTGAGCTGTTTTCACGCTTACCTTGACCAGAGCCCCTCTGGGTCAGCCACAGTCATTAGTAACCATGGGAGTCAGCTTCACTTACATGCTCATTGGTTTAGGATTTATTAATCCAGTCCCTCATCCGTCAGGTTGTAATTAAATCTCACACACCAGAGACAAGTCTGGACTGTGGATTCAGCCGTGAGTCAGAAGCAGACTCCTTTCATTAAGGAAATTGTATTGCATAAAAGGGAACATAACAGATAAATAAATGTACTTAATAATGTAGTTCCAAGTCTGCCCACAGGTGCTACTGAGCGCAACGAGGACAATAACCAGCCTGCAGGCCTGGGCAGGGCAGGCATTGGACTGGGGTTTGAACCGTGAGGAGTTCACCGAAGATGAAGCCAGTTAGTGTCCCAGCAGAGGAAGTGGATGCTTGGTTGGAGGAAGGGGACAGTTGCAAGGACTGTTTTGGTGAGAGGTAGAAAAGTGGTGTGTGAGGCCAGAGAGAATCCCGCTTTAAACACAGGAAGTTTGAGCTCTCTCTTTTTAAAATATTTGTTTTCTTCTTATTATTTTTATTTAAATGGTGTGTGTGTGTGTGTGTGTGTGTGTGTGTGTGTGTGTGTGGAGTTGGAGTTGTCAGCTGCCTGGTGTAGGTGCTGGGAACGGACATCGGTCCGCTGGTAGGGTGTCGGGTACGTCTAACTACAGATCCATCTCTTCAGCTCGGGAGATGCCTCTCCAAAAACCAAACAACCATTCTTTCTCCTATGATTGTAACAAGTGTTTCGCATGCATGCATGTATGTTTTGCTTGCATGTATGTGTATGTGCCTCCTGTGTGCCTGCCACCCATGGAGATCAGAAGAGGACGTCAGATCTCCTGGAACTGGAGCTGTGAGCTGCCATGTGGGTGCTGAGACCTGGATCTTCTACAAGAACAAGAGCTCTTAGCCACTGATTTACCTCTTAACATCAAAATACAGGGCTAGCCTGGGACTCCAGCTCCAGGTCATCCAACCCCCTGTTCCATCTCCCGTGGACACCTATTCACATCTAACATATGCACACATGTAGACACAAATAAATAAAATTTTAATTAAAAAATCAAAATGCAGGGCTGGAGAGATGGCTCGGTAGTTTAAGAGCACTGGCTGTAGACCAGGCTGGCCTCAAACTCAGAGATCCACCTGCCTCTGACTCCTGAGTACTGAAATTTAATGGTGTGTGCCTGGCTCCCTGCCTATTTTTGACTATATAAATACTTAGGTTTAATGAAATCATAGTTGCAAAGATTACCATTTGCCTTATGGAATGACCCACAATGGGCTGGGTCCTCCCACATCACTCGCTAATTAAGGAAATGCCCTACAGGCTTGCCTACAGCCTGATCACTTGGAGGCATTTTCTCCATCAAGGTTCCCTTCTCTCAGATGACTCTAGCTTGGGTCAAGTTGACAAAAAACTAGCCAGAACAAGGTCTAATGTGGTTGCAGTCAGATGGTGTTCCTGGCCACAGTCATCCTCAGAGCCTTCTGTGTTCTGTCCACTGTCTGGGCTGCAGTTCTTCTTCCTCCATATCTCTGTAAGGGTGTCTCGAGCCTTTGTCTCTTTACGGAACCTCAGAGTAGCCAAATATCTTACTGGAAGTTGAAGATCATGATGGCAAGTTTCCCAAACCAACTTGGCAATGCACTGAAGCCTGATATTAAGAGCTACAGACATTTTACCATGCCCAACTGTTTGCAGCAGGCATGGAAGAACCTGGGTGCACTCCTGCTCCATCCCTCGTTAATGTTGTTAAGGTGGTATTATAGGATTTCCAACCATTGTGAGCATACAGATATGTCTTTATTCAATAACTGCAGTGGCCAGTCATGGTGGCCCCTTCTAAAAGATACATGGATGTCCAAATCCCTGGAACTTGTATTGCCTTAATTGACAAAGATGTGGATGTCATCTAATATGATAAAATATATGAATGGGTGGGACTGGGGACATGGGTCACCAATTAAGAGCACATACTGCTTCTACAGAAGACTCAGGTTCTGTTCCTAGAACCTCCTGGGGCAGCTCACAACTGCCTGCAAATCTAGTACCAGGGAGATCTGACACCTTGACCTTTGTGGGCATCTGCACTCAAGTTCACAAACACACATGCTCATTCACATATTAAAAAAAAAAATCAAAAATGTGACTGGGTTATCAATCTCAAATGAGGAGCTTATCTTAGTTTACCCAGAAGTGCTCTGAATACACTTACAGGTAACCTAAAAAGAAAGACATCCCAGCCTGGTGATGGCAGCAGTGGTGTTCACCTTTAATCCCAGCACTTGAAAGGCAGAGGCAGGTGGATTTCTGAGTTTGAGGCCAGCCTGGTCTACAGAGTGAGTTCCAGGACAGCCAGGGCTATACAGAGAAACCCTGTCTCAAAAAAACCAACACCCCCCCCCCAAAAAAAGGCATGAACACTCTCAGCTAAGTGTATCTGGCTCCAGTGAGTGTGTGTGTGTATGGGGGGGGCGTCAGGCTGAGTCTATACACCTGCAGCTTGCTCCAATCAAAGCCTGATGAGCTATGGGTGGTAATCCTGCCCAATCTTTGGCCAAGCCTTTAAAATCAGCACAAGCTGGGGAGGAGAAAGAAGAGTCAATGTGGACTTAGGCCACGGAAGATGGAGATCCATCTGCCTAGTGTGGCGATAATGAAAATCTTCTCCTACCTGGATGCCTTCAGTTTGCTGCAGGTTGCCCAAGTGAACAAGGTAAAAGCTCCTTGGCTGAACCTCTCCATTTAGTGCATCCTACATCAGGCCCCTTTGGCCTTTCCTGCTCAGTCTTGGAGTCTCGGCTACCCCAGCATCACACTCACACAGCTTGGATTCCTTCCTTCCTTCCTTCCTTCCTTCCTTCCTTCCTTCCTTCCTTCCACTCACCTTATTCAGTCCTGTCTACTCAGCTCTGACACATTAGTATCTCGGAGACTGCTTCTCTTGACCAACAGGAGGGCCAGCCTACAGAATAGCAAACAGATACAACTAAGGCTCATGGGTTAGCATTATTCACTCTGAAGACCTCAAATCCGGTTAAATGAGGCAGGAGAGGTGGCACATGCCTGTAATTGAAGCACTTGGGAGGTGGGAGCAAGGTGATCAGGAGTTTGGGTCAGACTCAATCACATGAATTTAAAACCAGCCCAGGCTACTAGACACCCTATCTCCGAACAGTAACAGTGACAACAAAACTCTGCTAAATGAAAAAGAGCAAGCTGCTATGTGGAGATGTGTGGCTGATACCTGGCATCCTTGAGACTCCATGTCAGCCCTTTGGAGACTGGCCCTCCTTCCTCTGGGCCGTCACAAGGTGATTTGTATTTGCATGAGTAGGTCTCTCCAGGCTGGCTGGGCCTGGAGAGCTAGGACTGTTTGATTAACCTGTATAGACCCAGCACAGAACATTGAGGTCAGGAGAGGGAGGCGGTTGTTGCTTTAAGGCTTCTTTTCTCTCCCATAGAGCTGGAATGCAGTTGCAAGCAGTGATGTCCTGTGGAGGTAAGGAGAGGGTGGGGTGGGCCGAGAAGAGGGGTGAGATGGCGCAGGAAGGGAAGAAGAGGCCTTTGGATTCTGTACCTGGATCTCTGCTGCAAGCAATTGCTAGTGAATAAAAGCTTCACACACTGTAACTGTGGCTCTAAGGTGAGGTGACTGGGGTCAGCCTGATGGGGACTGCAACTGTGCATTGCAGGAAGTTCTGTCTGAAGAGATGGCTCTTCTGTGACACGGTCACCCTACAGCTCCTGGGCACAGAGACATGGAAGCAGTTCTTCGTTTACCGAACACGGCAAGAACACGCAAAGACCCGGGCAAAGCCAGAAGATTTCACTTACAAAGAAATTCCTGGGGAGTTTGGTATGGTCATGGGTATCTTAGAAGAGACGCCCACTTGGTTTTCCGATTCTGGGTGGTCCTAGATTCTCATTTAATAAGGAAATTGTAGTTTAACAGGGTGAGGCTGCTGTGCTAGCCTCGGAAGCAATCTGACCTGTTGAGCGGTTGCTCGTCACGGTGAAGCCAGCCCTGTTGCTCCTTCCCCAAGGGCTTTGTACCCTTGCCAGAGTAGAGAGAATTTGACCAGGAATTACTAGATAGGCTTTAGTGTTTATCTTTTTATAAAAACTTTCTCAGAACAGTTTTCTGACGGAGGGATGCTTTTTAATTTTTTTACATTTTTTTTTTATTATTTTTAGTGTGTGTGTATGTGATGTGTGTACATGGCACAGTGTGTGTGTGTGTGTGTGTGTGTGTGTGAGTGACAGAGAGAAAGAGAGAGAGAGCGAGAGAGAGAGAGAGAAGACAACTTTGTGGAATTCGTTCTCCTGATGAGAGGAGTCTTACCTTTTCTGTTTGTTTTGAGACCAGGCCTCACTATATAGCTGTGGCTAGCCTGGAACTTGATCTATAGACAAGACTGGCCTCAAACTCAAGATCTGCCACTTGCCTTCACTGGGACTGGTACAGCTTTACTCCTGGCTTTTTCTTTTGATTCTTTTTCTCTTTTTTCTTTCCTTCTTCCTCCCTTTCTTTCTTTCTTTCTTTCTGACAGGATCTCATGTACCATGGGCTGACCTCAAACCCTTCATGTGGCAAACACCATTGACCTTGAACTTTGGATTCTTCTGCCTCCCAATGAGTACCCAGTTACGGTTTATATAGGCCTCTAGGAACAGAACTGAGCACTTTGCCCACTGAGTTCCAGCCCCAGTACCATCCTCTCCACAGCTTTTATCCAAGCCTTCTACAAGGTAGAGGGAAACGAAACATACCTTCTTTGGTTTGAGTCGCCCCTCAACTGTCTAGTGTCCACATATTGTTGGGGTTTCCTTGCAGGAGTTGGGGGATATGCGTGTTATATCTCAGGGCGCGGCTTAACAAGAAACGGACAAGGCAAGTCGATTGTCTGTATGTTGACTTCCATGACTAAGATTTCTGCCTGGGATATTCACGAGGTGAGTCTGGCCGATGGGTAGCAAAAGTTACCTGGATGTGAATTCTGATTTTATCTTTTGTTGGTGGTGATGAGACAGGATCCCCTTGTATACACCTGGCTGTCCTGGAAGTCCCCATATAGATCCACCTACCTTGGCTTCCCATGTGCTCGGGTCAAAGGTTTATACCTGATTTTTTTCCCCCTCTTCTTTTTTTTTTTTTAGATTTAGTTATTTTATATGTATGAGTGTTTTCTGAGCATATTTGTATGTGTAATGCATGTGTGCTGCCTGTAGAGGTCACAAGAGGGTGTCAGGTCCCTCAAAACTGTCCACTGGGGCTGTGGGCACTGAACTCGGGTCCTCTGCTAAGCCATCCCTACAGTGCCTGTGTTTCAAAGTTTTCATCATAGAGATAGTTCACATACTAGGTCGGGTTTACTCCCAGATACTCTTTAAGATATGATTTTTATTTTATATGTGTGTGTGCCTGTGTTAGTTTATGGTTGGTGTTGGCTGGCAGAGGCCAGAGACTGTGAGATGGGCTTTGGGAACCCAGCTAGGGTCCTCTGCAAGAGCATTAACTACTCTGAACTGCTGAACCATCACTCTGGCCCCTTACTCCAGGGTTGATTTGTTGTTGCTTTTGGTTTGAAACAGGATTTCACTGTGTAAGAGCCTTGGGGGAAACTTACTCTGTAGACCAGGCTAGCCTCAAACTCTGAGATCTGCTAACTTCTGCCTGTTGGGGTAAAAAGTGTGTACCACGTCCACCAGGCCCCTTCAGGGTTGGTGTTCGAGGCTGCTGTGAATGGGGCGGCTTCTCTGGTCCTCTCTCGCTTTGTTTATTGCTGTATAGGAAGGCACTGTTTTTGTTTGTTTGTTTGTTTTTCCATGTTAACTTTATAGCCTGTAAATTTGCTGGAAGTTTATCAGTTCTAGGAGTTTTCTGGAGGAGTCTTGGGGACTGAGTACAGGCTCACAGTGTCTATGAATGAGGGACTGGCTCCTCTTTCCTCTTGGCTTCCCTTGTTTGCTTCTCTGGTTTTATTGTCCTAGCTAAAACCATACCATATTGAACGAGAGGAGAAAGTGTGGGTATGCTGGTCCTGTTCCTGATTTTGCTGGAAATGCTTTGAATTTTGTTATTTTATGCTATTTGAGGGGGTACAGTAAAGAAACTGCCAACATTACTGCTCCATGATATGGTTAAGGTTTTTATTGTAGGTATGAGAGAATGGCCAGAGGCATCTAGAAGAGTCCAGAGCAGACAGAGAAAGAAGTAGACAGTGTTGTTTTTAAAAAGACCAGGATAAGCCAGGCAGTGGTGGCGCACGCCTTTAATCCCAGAACTTGGGAGGCAGAGGCAGGCAGATTTCTGAGTTCGAGGCCAGCCTGGTCTACAGAGTGAGTTCCAGGGCAGCCAGGGCTGTACTGGTAAGGTGACAGGGGTACCTCAGAAGGCGGACCCATGGCTGCAGCATCCCTTCCCCCAATGTACCAGACATACGATGGGCATAGTGTAGAATAGAGTTTATTTAGGGAATGGGTAGGGGAGTTGAGAAGGGAGTAGATCCAGAGAAAGATGGAGAAAGAGAGAGGGGAGGAGAAGAGAGGCCGGTCAGAACACATTGCGGGGGGGGGGGGGGGGGTTGGGAAAAAGAGGTTAGGGAGAGAAAAGAGTCAGACAATAGGGGCAGAGAGAGGAGGGGCCAAACAGCCCCTTTTATAGCAAGCCAGGCTGACTGGCTGTTGCCCGGTAACTGCTGGGCAGAGCCTAGAAGGAATGCTAACATTCCTCCATTTTGGTTTAATTTAAGAAAGGAGAAACTAGAAAGAGGCGATGGTGAAGCAGGAATAGGGTCATCGTGATCTTTAGCTGCTTCCTGCTGACTTTGGGCCAATGTGTTTCTGGGAAACCTAAGAAAATTGGGATGGGGATGTTGGTCCAATCTTAGAGTTGGCTGTTTCCTTGCTGGCCAGGGTCTGTGGGACCATCTGTGAATAGGAAGGAACAGGTCCAGTAGAAGCATCTGTGCCTGTGAGAGCAGGCACTGGCACATGTGTAAGTTGGTTCTCTGGAGCTGTCCTAGATGCAGATTTTGAGTAAACTCCTGTACTTGGCAAGATGCTGAAACACGTGTGTATATATTAGAGGTAGAGAATAAAGTTAAGTAACTCTGGGAGGAAAAACTGTTCTTAGGTGTACACTTGAACCCTTAGGTCTCGGTGATTGGCGTGAGGGCAATCCCACTCTCTGGACTAGGTAACAGGTAGAGAAACTTAGGCTATTGATCGGCAGATGTACTGATCCAGATGGAGTCTGTTTGGTCCATGAGAGGTAGATCTGAGTGGGTTTCCTGTTGCTTATAAGTTTACAAAAGAAAGAAATCTGTTAATGGCACGAACACTCTCTAAGATGAGTTTAGGGAAGACCAAAACCTTTCATGGAGCAGAAGGAAAAAGAAGGGCCTTCTCCTTCTATCTGGGAGACTGAATATATATATATTATTTATATATGTATATTATATTATATATTATATATTATGATATATATCACAATGAGAATCATTTTAAGTTTATATTTAAAAGACAATTAAAGGAAACTTGAAACTTTGACATTGTGAATATGATAGTTGATTATATAGTTCAGTATGAGAAACCCTTTAAGTCCGTAGTTAAGAGTGATAGAGAAAGGTACGACTTGTGGCAACACCAGAGTCAGGGCAGCTGGTGAGAGGTGAAATAAGGTTATAGGGTCACTGGAGAAGCTGTAGGTGGCAATTGTGAGTTAGTTCCAGGGGGTACACATAGCCAGCAATCTTTAAAGTGGCCAGGTTGGGTGACATTAAGGAGTTGGTAGGCGGTGGTCAGGGTCTGAAGCAGAAGGCAAAAGAAATGACAGGTTAGTGTTAGTTATGAGGGGATGTCAAGGAAGTAATGACCTTGGAGGAGTATAAGAATGTTCTGTGGTGGGAGAGATGAGTCTAGGTCCCTAAGGGCCACAGCTCTAGCTACCTTGTCAACTAGGTTGTTTCCCTTGGAGACAATAGTCATCCATCGGGTGGGACCCGCAGTGGACAATTCCATCCAGACTCCGGCAGAGGTAGTCTGGCCATCAGGTCCATAAGATGAGAAGCTTTTTCCTGTGGGGGAGGAATGTGGGAGAAATGACTTCCTTGTCTTAGGCAATAAGACCTTTAATTCCCTGGGAATCCTCTGTTTGTCCACAGTTTAGGCCAAGCTCTGGCGCAGGCAAGGCAATGGAGCAGGGTTTCTCAGGGGTTAGTATACCACAATCTAGGCAGTTTTGTCACCGTGCCTGTATTACTCAGAGATCTTGAGCAGGGCTGAGGGGATTCATTGTCAGGATTTGGGAGTCTCTGTCTATTATAGTAAGCTTGAACAGTTAACATTACATTTAGCAGATTTCTGACAAGATTGAAAGCCAGTATCTATTAAGTGTATCTGAGTTAGAGAATCTGTGTTTATTTGTTCTAGAATGTATCTAGTAAATAAAGAGTACATTGTAACATTATGACAGCAAAAACAAGGCTAACGATATCTTTTGGCAGATGGGAACTGGTTTCAGAAGTTCCTGAGGAATAATGACTTTTATCTGTCAGAAATCCCATAATCCAGCTTGAACTCATTTCTGGATATTTGGAGAGTCTTGAGAATTAACATTTACCATGTATGGGTTGGCTACAAGTTTGTGTGTTAGTGTGCTTTCTGTTGCTGTGTTAAGAGGCCATGACCAGAAGTAGGTTGGAGGAAAGGACTCACAGGTCACAGTCCATCAGAGGAGGCTAAGACAGGAACTGAAGCAGAGGCCATGAAGGGTCGGTCATTTCTTTATGGTTCGCTCTCCATGGCTTTCTTATACCACCCAGACCACCAACCTGGCAGTAACATTGCCTACAATGGGCTGAGTCCTCCCACATTGATGATTAATTAGGGACTACTCTACAGATGTGCTTAGAGGCAATCTGCTGGCATGGATGTGAGGACGGTGGCCTTTCTCAATTCACCACCTGTGGTAGTTGGGAGAGCTGGCCCAGAGGGCATGAGAGGAGAAGAGCTGGCCCTGCCCTCTCACTGGCTGTGGCACTAGGAGAATGGGCCCCTATTCCTTGACTGGGCAGCACAGTGGAGGGGATGGTGGTGGAGCAATTGACACAGCTGTTCTCCCCAGGATTCTTTCTCTGATAGTGTCTACCAGGGTTTGGGGTACCTCACCCCAGGAGCTAAACAGAACAGGGTGTGGCTTGCACTGAGCATAGTTCTCCTCTGTGTGTGTGTGATTTTTTTTTTTAAAAGACTTATTTATTTTATTTGCTCTATCTGCATGTACACCTGCATGCCCAAAGATGGCATCAGACCTCATTATAGATGGTTGAGAGCCACCATGTGGTTGCTGGGAATTGAACTCAGGACCTCTGGAAGAGCAGTCAGTGCTCTAACCACTGAGTCATCTCTCCAGCCCCTTGATTTTTTTTTTTTTTTTTTTTTTTTTTTTTTTTTTAGCTAAAGGAAAGCCTGGAAGAGCACTTGGGAGGCAGAGGCAGGCGAGTTTGAAGCCAGCCTGGTCTACATAGCGAGTTCCAGGAGAGCCAGGGGTATAGAGTGACCAAGTGACCCTGTCTCAAAAACCAAATGAAAACCAAATCTAGCCCCACTAGAAGTACTGACAGGCACACGCTCCCTGCTTGCACTGTTAGTAAAAGGTGAAAGGCACAGGGCCGCTGATCGTTCTTCATACATGTTTGTGGGAGTTGGTTCTCCCTTCCCTGTGGTTCCTGGGGATTGAACTCCTGTCATCATGTTCAGTGGCAGGTGGCCTTCTCTGCTGAGCCACCTCGGCAGCCATGTTCTTCTTTCTGGTCTGTATGGTGAATGCGTACTTGCTTCTGAGCATAATGCATGTGCCCTGTTTTCATATCCACCCTTGCCTCAAATAATCTAGAGGTTTGTTTTTCTTCTTTGTGTTTCTTTTCATCTTTAATATATGTATTTTTATGTACATAGGTATTTTGCCTGCACGTATGTCTGTGTGAGGGTGTCAGATCCCCCAGAACTGGAATTACAGACAGTTGTGAGCTGCCATATGTGTACTGCGAATTGAATCCAGGTCCTTTGGTTAAGAACAGCCAGTGGTCTTAACTGCTGAGCCATCTCTCCAGCCCTGTGTTTCTTTTTCTTTTTTTGAGATAGTCTTGTAATGTAGTCCCAACTGGCCTGCAACTTGACATTGTAGACCAGACTGGCCTCAAGCTGCTAGTGACCTTCCTGCCTCTCACTCCCTGGGCTGGGATTCTAGGCATGTGCTACCATGTCCAGTGAGGGATGCTTAGAACGTTCATGTTTTTTTTTCCTCATAAGTAAGAAGGAGCTCCAGTCTGGACGAGGCTTCCAAATAAAGCTGGTGGGTGAAAGCAGTTGAACTAGAGGTGCTCAGACATGATGATGCTCTTGTTCCCCAGGGTGTTATGACCTGGGTAAGCCCAGTTCAGCCCACCTGTATCAAGCTGTTGACGACCCTCCCTGAGATGCACATTGCAGTTACTGTAGATATAGACGCAACTATCAAACTGTGGGACTGTCACAACAGGGAAGCTCTGGCGACTAACAGCCTGCTCTCTTCCTGTCAATCACTGAAAGCTGTCTTTACAGAGGATGGCCCAATTGTCTTGGTAAGTGACCCCCAAATCTGGAGTAGTCACATAGAACAAAACACTTGCCAATTTGAGGTCCCATTGCTGTCAAATCTTAACTTGCCATCTTGGAATCTCTGCAAACTCTGAGAGTCACAGTATACCACAAACATGGCCATCCCTTAGCCTTTGACCCACTTCATGTACATTTCCTTAAGCCATTCTCTTAAAAATAAACCTTTTAAAATTCTTTCCTGGGATCTGGGGAGAGATGGCTCAGTGGGTAGCAGTGTTTGCTGTGTAAGAATGAAGACCCGAGTTCAAATCCCTGACACTCACATAAAAAGTAGGATGTGTCTAAATGCACCTGTATGTAACCCCAGTGTTGGGGATAGAGGTACAGAGGTCACTGGGACTGGAGGACGGCCAGCCAAGCCAGCCTCGCTCCAGGTTCAATAAGAGTCTCTCAGGAAATCAAGAGAAGAGTGATCTAACAGGATACCTGGCATCCTTCTCTGGCTTCCATGTATGCCCAGGCATGTAATCTACATACACATACATAGATATACATATAACACACACACACACAATTTTTCTAAGTGATTTTATATCTTCTTGTCTTTGAAATGTTTATTATTGCTGAATCCATAAATTTGGGTAGGGACAATAGAGAGAAAAGTGTGAATTTTACCAGATATTGAGAAAAAAGGATAATGTTGATGTCCCAGTGAGTCCTGGGGAAGAGTGTTTCAGGACTTGGAAAATCTCTATACATACCCTACCTCATGTGTTTGAGACAGTGTCTCATGATATGGTCCTGGCTGGCCTAGAACTCACTGTGTAGACTAGGGTGGTCTAGCTTACAGCGGTCAGACGCCTCCGCCCTTTGAGTGTTAGGATTAAAGACGTAGGATAGGATACCATTGCCCTACAAAATTAAAAAAAAAAATCCTACAGGGCATGGTGGTGCATGTCACAGAGGCAGGTGAATCTCTTGAGTTCGAGGCCAGCCTGGTCTACAGAGTGAGTTCCAGGATAACCAGGGCTACAGAGAGAAATTCTGTCTCAAAAAAACCCAAAAGGAAAAAAATTATTTTGTCTGAGAATATTTTGCCTGCATGTGTGTGTGTCTATGTATCATGTGCATGCTTGGAGGCCAGAAAATTCCATTGGAGCCCTTGGTATCTCTCTCTCTCTCTCTCTCTCTCTCTCTCTCTCTCTGTCTGTCTGTGTGTCTCTCTCTGTCTCTCCACAATTACCCACTGAGTCATCTGAATCATTTCCCCCCCCCCCCCCCAGGTCTAAGAGTGTCTTATTCCATGGGATCAGGGATCAGCCCAGACACTCTGTGAGGCAGGCTGGTCAGGGTTTTGGATCTAGTTACTGGACTTGAAGACACAGTAGTATATCTCAGAGAAGATAACACTGCTTTCTCCATCCTTAACGTTTTCCCACTGACCGGGTGTCTGTGCTCTGATTTCAGGCGGGCGATACCTCGGGTAACCTCTACATCTTTAGGATTCCTGATTTACACCTCATTTCCAGAGTAAATGTATTCAAATATGGTATTAACGAACTCTACTGCTCTCCTCAGAAGAAATGGGTCTTTCTGAGTAAGAAACACACACATATCTTGCCAAAGGTAGGTCTGTTCTAACAACTTCAGGGTGAAGGCGGGAGACAGTGGGGGAGGTCCAGGCAGACCACTTCCGCTCTCCTAAGCCATAAGGAAGCCATTCCTACAGTCAGGAAATAATAATGTTCTTGGGAGCAGTCACATGGCAAATGTCTGTTAGTGAAGTGTCTTTGAAATGTGGCTCAGCCAAAGGACACAGGCAGGTGAAATAACAGTCCCCAGAAAACTTTGCTGGTCCTCAACTCAAAGCAGTTTTCTATCACTGGCTGACACGCCTACTCTCCCCATGACTGATTTCAGATAAGGGCTACCCATTTATATTCTGCCTCCTTTCTTAACTGCCAGCTCTCTGGGACCTGGCTCTTAGGTACTGTGAGATAGAGAGATAGTTTGCTCAGGGGCCAAGTACTCCTCGAGCATAGTAATTTGGTTTTATACGTCTATATACTTTCAAAGCAGCCAGGGTTACAGTATGACAGTCTCAATGCCTCATTTAAAAAAAAAAAAAGTCCAGGACAGCCTTGGACTAGTCCTCTGCACAGGGAAAATGTACTTAACCAATCTCTGCCTGGTGAGTCCATTGCTGTAGGATGACCGAGGCGCCCTTTGACCTGGGTCAGGGACTCTGAATGTGACAGGAGGGGTAGGAAGAATGACTGCTCCGCCCTGTCCTGGATGAAGAGCAGATGTGGTCACTCCTGGCTTTCTTTCGAAAGTCCCTTGTCTAGAGTTTGCATGTGCCAGGCTGCAGAGACTTGCTCTCCATTGATTCCACTGGGCAATACTCTCTGCAGGTGTTTTTCATGAGCAGCTTACTGAGGACCTCAGAATTCTCCGCCCCCGTGTCTGCTGTTCTCTCAGTTTCATTATGCCAAAGAGCCTTCTGGACCCCGAGAAGGGAAGACAGGATAATCCTGATGGCCAAAAATGGCTCCCAAAAAGTCACAAGGTTTATCACATTTGATATGGAGCTGGAAGAGATCGAGAATACAATCATTGTTAAAGGTAACCCTTAGAAAATTCTCAAGCCAGACACGATGGCACATGCCCCAAATCAGACGGAGTCAGGAGAGCTTCATAGAGGGTGCCGTCTCACAAACAAAGAAGATGGAGTGGACAAGATGGCTTACCATGTGCACATGCATACATACACCTATGCAGACGTGAACACACACACACAGATAAAGTTAAAAAAAAAAATAAATAAAAGGCCAAGCATGGTAGTGCACACCTTTAATCCCAGCATTCAGGAGGAGAGACAGGCATATCTCTCCGGGTTCTAGGCCAGCCTGATCTATTCAGTACCAGGTTAGCCAGGGATGCATAGTGAGACCTTGTCTCAAAAACAAAAAACCCCAAATGACAAGCAATAAAGAACTATATTATGAGGTGGCAAAATGGCTTAGGACAGTGGTTCTCTACTTATGGGTTGTGACCCCTGTAGCAAACTTCTATCTTCAAAAATACTTAAATCACGATTCATAACAGATTCAAAATTACCATTATAAAGTAGCAGCAAAAGTAACTTTATGGCTGGGGGCGACCCCAGCGCCACATGAGAACTGTGTTAAAGTTCACTAGGAAAGCACTGGGAAGGTTGAGAAGTGATGGCTTGGAGGATTGAGACACTCGCCAAGCCTAGCGACCTAGTTCAATTCCCGGGGTACCACATGATGGAGAGATCCAAATCCCTCAAGTTGTCTCCTGACCCCACATGTGTGCTTGTGGCGTGAATACCTACACAAACATAATAATGTAAAAACAATTTTTAAAAGAAATCCAATTTCTCCTGTGTCTCCTGCAAGTGCTCATAGTAAGCTATAAATGCTTGTCATCATTTTGTATTCTTAGTCTTTCAAGACAGGGTTCTTCTGTGTAGCCATAGCTGGCTCTATAGACCAGGCTGGCCTGGAACTTGGGAGATCCACTGGACTGTTTTGGGATTGTAGATCACCATATGATAATGCTCCATATGTTTTTGTAGAGGGAGCAGGAGGCTCTGTGGTCAGATGTGAACTTGTGCCTGTTTGATGGTCACTAACTAGCGGGCTATGGTGTTCTTAGGCAGACACGTTTCCATTTCTGTCCTGTACTAGGGACTGGGATCTGTCCTTTTCCAGTACAGTTGTCTTTCCGATGCTTGAGCTATTGACTGTCCACACTGTCCCTGTGTCATATAGCCTGCCTTTCCGTGGCCAAGGACATGGACTTGTCAGACCAAAGGACTGTTGTCACTGTCTCTATCAGACTAGCATTCCATGGAAGTAGGGATATGCTTTCCACTAAGCATTAAGAATTTTGCTCTTACTTAAATGACTGAAAAAATTGCCTCTGTATTTTGCATTTGTTTGGAACAGGACATTTGGTAGCAGCTTTCTCTTTGCAAAATTACGAGGAGAGCCCGGAATGGATGGGAGTCAGTGCCAAGGATGTGATTGTTTGTTCAACTGAGTCCTCACTCTTGCTCATCAGCATAACCGGTTTCCGTCTGCAGAGATTTCAGTACGACCCAGAAGAGATCTTGAGACTATGGGTGGTACGTTTGGAATGTTTCCCCTCCAGCGGGGTTTTTTTAAAAAATAGATTTACATTCTTTTTTAAACTTCATACTGTTGGGGTGTGCACATGTGCATTTGCACGTGTGAGCACTTGCAGAGGCCAGAGGTCGACTTCCTAGAGTTAGTCTCTCTTTCCACCTTTACGTAGGCTCAGAGCACCAGGCTTGTTCAGCAAATGCCTTTACCTGATGGATCTCCCAGGCCCTCTCTCTGTCTATTGATCTGACATTGACTCCAGCCTACTCACATTTGGGTGTTCTTTGAAGGACCCTCTTCATGTCATTGTCACCTTTATCGATGGCTCTTTGGAGGTGTTCACATGGGAGGAGAAAAGTCTGCTGCTCAGGAGGTGTTATCGGCTACAAAACAAGAGATATATGACGAGGCAAAGGTGAGCTCTGCTTCTTGACTTAAACTGGACATTAAAACATCTCTGGGGCTGGAGAGATGGCTCAGCAGTTAAGAGCACTGGCTGCTCTTCCAAAGGACTTGGGTTCAATCCCCAGTACCCACATGGCAGCTCACAACTGTCTGTAACTCCAGTTCCAGGGGATTTGACTGACACCTTCAAACCAATGCATTTAAAGTTAAACATATTAAGTTCTATGTAAAAATGCATTTCTAAAAGAGAAATGAACTTTCTATAAAAAGATGTGACTAAATTTATGATCTCCAGCATCACATAGAACAGACATTGTGCTGCGTATGAGTAATATATAAAAAGTAGAGGTGGGAGGATCCAGAAGTTCAAGGTCACCTTCTGCTATTTAGGAAGTTTGGCAGCCAGATTGGGTTAATTGCAAAACCATCACAAGCAAACAAAAATAGGAACTGGCTAAGCATAACACACACCTTTAATCCCTGCACTCGGGAGGCAAAGTCAAGTGGCTCTCCTGTCAGTTCGACTCAGCCTGGTCTACATAGCGAGTCCCATGACAGCCAGGGCTATAGAGAGATTATGTGTTTAGGAATGGGGGGGGGGGGGGAGAAAGAATTGCTAGTTCTTGGGATCTCAGCACATACAGTTTTGTCAGCAGTCTCAGGCCCACAGTAGAAGAGGGGGGACGGTGTCCTCATATCTTGTCTTCAATGGCAGAATGGGTTCTTCTGAGTACGGCCCCCACTTGGGTTGCTTCATTAGTGAGCTGTCATTATCTCCTTTTAGCTGATTTTCATTTCATCCAAGTTATTTTCAGTGATCATGGTGTGGTGTACAGGCCCCAAACCCCGCATCCACGTTGCTGAAGCAAGCGTTGATTGCCATTTAGGAGGTCACCCTGACCCCGTCTCCAAAAGAAGAAAAAAAAAAAAAAAGACAAAAAAAAAAAAAAAAGTCCTTCCCCTCACCCCCCAGGATTTCTCTGTGTAGCCTTGGCAGTCTTGGAATCAGGCTGGCCTTGAACTCCACCTTGAGATCCACTTGTCTCTGCCTCCAGAGTGCTGGGACTGAAGGTGTTCAGCCAGAATCCCTTTTCAACAAGGGTCAACAACACATGACAGTTTACCAATATAATTTAAAGATATTTATGTATGACTTAAAGATATTTCTCCCTGTGAACATAGTGGCACACAGTTATAATTCCAGCATGCAGGAAACTAAGGCAGAAGAATTACCTCAAGTTTGAGGCTAGCCTATGCTACATTCAAATTCTTTGCTAATCTGGGCTATACAATGAAACCTTGGTTCAATTTTTTCCCACACTCTGTGGAGTTTCTCTTCATTCTCTTGATTGCTGTTTTGGTGGTGGTGGTGGTTGGCTGGTTTTGGAGTTTTGTTTGTTTCCTCCTCTATGCTGTGGAGAGACATTTTAGTTTGATTCAGTCCCATTTGTCAATTCTTGCTTTGGTTGCTGGTACTTGGGAGTTCCTAGCCAAGACCTCCTGCCTAGCCCCGAGTCACAGAGCTTTTTCTATGGATTCTTAGTCATTTTCTAGTCTCAGGTTTAGTCTTGCCTTCAATGTGTTATGAGTAGACTATTGAATTATTGAGAAGTGGGAGGTACAAGAGGGTGACTTTTGAATCTTCCTGACACCATTTATTGGAGTGCCGATTCCTCGTCCTTTTAAAAAAAAAAAAAAACAACAACAAACCATAAACGTGTAGGTTCTTCTCCTAGGCTCTGATGTATCTGTTTGATGGCAGTATCATTCATTCTGCTTTGATCACAACAGCTTGTTGTGATATGTTTTAATATTTGATTCTGTGATAGCTTCAGTTTTGTTTTGCTCAAGAAGGCCTTGGCTATGTAAAGTGTGTGTGTGTGTGTGTGTGTTTATGTGCATGTATGTTGCTGTTTTGAGACATCTTGTATACCCCCAGACTGGCCTCAAACTTGCTATGTAATTAAGGCTAGCCTAAAACTTTATGTATCCAAGGCTTGCCTTGAATTCCCCAACCCTTCTCCCTCTCACTCGGTCTCAGTTTTTTTAATTGGTATTAGTTTCTTCTCCTTCAGGATTTGGAAAGGGCTCTACCATGTCCTACCAGCTTCTATGATGTGCAGAAAGATCTATTGTCATTGGTGTCTGTCATTCTATAGATAATCAGGTGTAATGTCCCTCTGATTTCAAGTTTTTTGTTTAATTTTTAGAAACTTGTTCTTGGTGAATCTAGTGTAAATGGTTGGAGCTTAATGTATTTGGACTTGATCTGCTTTTGACTCTCTGTAGACTTACCAATTTGGGGAAGGTATTTTGTCTTTCTTGTGCTGGGGGAGTGAATCCAGAGTCTTGCACATGTAAAGGATGAACTCTGATAATGAACTCTGACCCAAAATTTCAGGGAGTTTTGCTGTGTTCTCAACATGCCAGGTGGAGGGAGATAGGGGGTGCCATTTTTACCACCTCAGTGCAAAGGATAATGAGTGTGAACGACAGATTTTGGTTAGAGTCTGCAAAGCCACAGGCAGGAGGCTGTGTACTTGCCCAGAGCAGGCCTGACACTTATGAGCTCCTGAGTAGAGGTTTCCCTCAGTAGTAAAGAATGGAATGATTGCCCCCACCCCCACCCCGCCATCTCCACGCCCCCTAGTGGGGAAGGGATGCATTGCTTCTTTACTATATTCATTCTAAGTGGACTAAGTTTGGCTAAGGGAACAGAATTCAATTTTAAATTTTTATTTTATTTTATTTTATTTATTTATTTATTTATTTTTTAGTTTTTCGAGACAGGGTTTCTCTGTGTAGCCCTGGCTGTCCTGAAACTCACTCTGTAGACCAGGCTGGCCTCGAACTCAGAAATCCGCCTGCCTCTGCCACCCGAGTGCTGAGATTAAAGGCTTGTGCCACCACTGCCCGGCCAATTTTAAAATTTATAAATCAAAATCTTTGTATTTTTCTGAGGCAAGGTTTCACTATATAGCCTAAACTAACCTCAAACAGCTTCAAACTCTGTCAATTATCTGGCCTCAGCCTCCTAAGTTGAGGTGATTTATAGGTATGTGGCATCACACCCGGCTTCTCTCATTGTTATTAGGCTAGGTAATCTACTGAACAACTGAGAATTGAGAATTGTGGCAGAGGTCTATTGCAGAAGGCTGGGACTGGAAATCATGCTATGGATGATAGTCCTCCTTTGCCAATATGTTCAGTTACTCAAAATTAACCTGAGATGGCTCAGCAGTTTAGGCAATTGTACCAAGCCTGATAAGTTCGATCTCTGGAACCTGCTTGGTGAAGGAGAGAACCGATTTCCACGAGTTATTATCGACCCACTATGTGCATATGAACATGCGCATGCACTCGGACACAAACACACACACACACACAGAGGCGCAGGCACACGTATACATGAGTGCGCACATACACATACACACCACAAGTAAGTATTTAAAAGTTTTAAATTCAGGACTGTGATGAAAAGACAGTTCCTTAATTATCAGTTGATAAACTTCACTCGAATTCGAGTACTGACATCTTGGTTTTTTTTCCATTTGGCAGCATCATTAACAAAACCGTATGTGACGATGTGAGCATAATTCGGGTGATGAAAAACAATCCCACCTGCTGCTTTCTGATGGCATATACCTTGTCTGCTCTTGAAAACTGAGTGGATTGTGTGTCTTCTTCCTCAATGATAATAAAGGTCTATTTGCAAGTCCAGGCTGGTGGCTTCAGTGTTGCTAAGAAGTGAGGAGGCCAAATGTGGTGGCACACACCTTTAATTCTGACACTGGGGAGGCAGAGGCAGGTGGGGGATCTGAGTTTGAGGTCAGCCTGGTCTACAGAGCTAGTTCCAGGCCAACCAGGGCTACATCATGAGAACCTACTTCTGAAACAAAACCCGTAGCTAGATGTACAAGCAATTTGGCTGTGACATCTGTCATTTCATTGCTATATAAGGTTGAATCGGATGACCAGGCCATGTGGGCAGCTTATCACTTTGGAAGCCATGTGGCAGATTAAAAAAAAAAAGACCTTTGTTGAGACTGTAACTATCTCCTTCCTCCTCCTTTAAGCCTTCCCATATATACCTCTCTCCACTGTTCTCTTTTGAGTTCTTGACCTCTTTTTTTTTTTTTTTTTTTCAAACCACTTTTTTAAAATCAAGGGCATATGTGCTGGAGAGATGGCTCAGCAATGGCGACCACTGGCTGCTCTTCCAGAGGACCTGGGTTCAATTGCTAGCACACAGACAGTAGCTAACAACTGTCTGTAACTCCAGTTCCAGGAGTGATGGCACCTTTTACACAGATATAAGGCAAAACAGCAACACACATAAGAATCTTTAAAAGAAAAAAGAAAAAAAAATTATTAAAAGTCAGGGGATGGCAGAGCACACCTTTAATCCCAGTACTTGGGAGAGAGTCAACCAGAACTGAGTTCAAGGCCAGCCTGGTTTACAGAGTTCCAGGACAGTCAGGGAGATATATATACCCTGTCTTGAAAAACCTTAAAATGGAAAATTAAAGTTTAATTGAGCTATGGTTTAAAAGGATTGGAGTCAATGGGGTGGAGCAAAGGCATGGGAGCAGGAACAGTGGGGTGTGCTCATCTTGATCTGCAAATAGGAAGTGAAGAGA
Organism: Rhynchomys soricoides; assembly: GCA_019843965.1. Taxonomy (NCBI): domain Eukaryota; kingdom Metazoa; phylum Chordata; class Mammalia; order Rodentia; family Muridae; genus Rhynchomys; species Rhynchomys soricoides. The sequence goes on from JADRCH010000034.1 coordinate 9,557,078, forward strand.
AACC
>JADRCH010000034.1:9557091-9599559 GCA_019843965.1 Rhynchomys soricoides
ATAGTGAGCTCAAGGCTAACCTGGGTTACATGACACTGCCTCTCAAAAGAAATAAAATCAAGGGACTAGAGACAAGGCTTGACAATTAAGACCAGAACTGTTCTTCCAGAGGACCCAGGTTCAATTTCCAGCACCCACATGGCAGGTCACAACTGACAATCCAGTTCTAGGGGATCCAACACCCTCTTCTGGCCTCAGAGGAAACTAGATGCTTCTGTAAAACAAACTTACATACATACATACATACATACATACATACATACATACAGGCAAAACAAGCTCCCTGGCTGTCTAGATAAGGGTGGTGTATGCCTGGAGTCCCAGCACTCAGGAGGCTGAGCCTGATCATAGGGAGTTCAGGGTAGCTTGGACTGTAACAAAACTCTCAAGTAACTAAATAAGGTTCTATGACTAAAAGAATTTTCTGAGTTGGTGAATGAGAATATTACCAACTGAAAAAGCAGGCAAAACAGAGACAACGTCTTCATAGAATTTTAAGGAATTTCATAATGAAATTCAGGGTTTCTAAAAAATTAGAGAAAGTACTAGAAATCAGTCCCCAGACCCTCAGAAAAGCAATGCTCTTCTTGGACATAAATGGAAGGGACTGTGTCCATCGGAGAAGGATGAGGGTGATGCTTGGCTCCAAGACAGAACAAAACCAAAAATGGCCTTCCAGAAGGTCCAAATGGTAGCCCTGCCCACTCTTGGCACTGGGCTTCCTGTCAGCTGAGGTCCTAGAATGATATGAGGTGTTACGGATGAATTTGAGGAAGGTTTAATGAAAAAGATAATTTTGAAGCAAGGTTTTAAAAACAAAAGCTGTGCCAACCAGACGGCTCAGTGGGCGAGGGAGCTTTGAGACGAGCCTGATGGCCCGCGTGTTCAGTCTCTGGAACCCACACAGCAGAAAGAGATCTAATTCCCGAAGTTGGTCTCTGAGCTCTGGAGTATGTGTTTGAGCACTTGCACACTCTCACCACATGCACACGCATGTGCGCACACACGTGCACACGTAGGGTGATCTTAGCTTCTATGTAGACGGGCATGGCTATGCAGTCCACTTCTGGTATGTCCTCACTAGCCCAGGCCTGATCCACGTCTTTCCTCAGCCACAGAAGCCCTGTCAGTAGGCACCTTTCAGTGGCAATTAATCAATCCTTCCCCTTCTCTGTGTGGTTAATATTCCACAAAGAAACAACACTAAGGGGTATCAGGCAGTTGTAGCTTACTAATTAAAGGAGGGATGACAAGACTTCCCATTTCCTCAGTTCCTGAGAATATCCTGGGGCTTCACACTGTTGCTCATAGGGCAAACCGTTGATCATAGAGAACTAATCAAGGTCATTTCCTTTATTAGGACTCTTCGTCCAGATACAATTGCTTCAATGACATTTCAAGCAGCATAGGGAGGCACTGGGGAGATGGCTCAGTGGCTAAGAGTGTTTGCTGATCTACAGAGGACCCAGCTTTAGTTCCCAGTACCCACAAGGTAGTTCACAACCATCTGTAACCCTAGTTCTAAGAGATCCAACATTCTCTTCTGGTCCCTCTGGTACAAGGCTTGCACATGGTGCACATACATACATCTAAACAGAATACACATATGTTTTGATTTCAAAAAATTCAAAACCACATACACATAAAATTGATTTTTACTTTTATTTTTTATGAAATTAATTTTTTAAAGATTTATTTATTTATATGAGTACACTGTAGCTGTTGTCTTTCAGACACACCAGAAGAGGGCATTGGATCCCAGGACAGATGGTTGTGAGCCACCATGTGGTTGCTGGGAATTGAACTCAGGACCTCTGGAAGAGCAGTCAGTGCTCTTAACCACTGAGCCATCTCTCCAGCCCTGAAATTAATTTTTAAAACACAGTAAGTGGTTTCAAGTTATCGATCTGAGTATACTCACCTGTGAATGTGCACATGTAGGCCCGAGATCCATGTTTGTGATTCCCTCTTTTGCTCTACATTTTAAAATTCAATGATTACACTTATTTGGGGGAGAGAGAGAGGTAATGCACATGCAGAAGTCAGAAGACAACTTGCAGAAGTAAGTTCTCTCCTCGCACCTGTGGGTTGCAGAGGTCGAACCCAGGTTCAAGGTTTGCTGGGAAGCGCTTTCACTGACTGAGCATTTGCTAGCCCTCCATCTTTTTTTTTTTTTTTTTTTTCTTTTTTGAGACAGATTATGTCACTGAACCTAGAGTTTACCCCTTCCACTAGGCTGGCTCACAGCTTTGGGATTACATCCACATCATGCTGTCCCTGCTATTCCAAGGGGATCTGAACTTAGGCCCTCAAGCTTCAAGCAGCCATCACTTTACTTACGGCTGCACCATCCCCCAAGCCCCAGACTTGACTAGAATGTTCTATCCAGTAAAAAATTCACAGGAAAAGCCATCTTTATTTACCACCCATAGACTTGTGTTAAAAACACTTTGGGGCAAATCTGGACCTGCTCCCAACACACTGAAGACTGAACTGTAACCCTCTTTCCTAGGCACGGATTCGCTTCCATTGTATCAGTTATCCGTGGTAAACAATCTGAAAACATTAAATAGAAAATTCTGGAAATAGGCTGAGGATGGAGAGATAGATACAGATACAGATACAGCTTAGTGGTAAAGTGCTTGCCTAGCATGCCCCAAAACCCTGCGTTTGATCCATGTATACTCACCTATTCACAATAGGTGTGTATACATGGTTACAGATCCAGTTTCAAAGGATCCAATTCAACGCCCTCTTCTGGACTCTGTGGGTACTGCATGCATGCAGTGCACAGATGTGCATGCAAGCAAAAACACTCATATATAAAATAAAAATAAATCTTTAACCTGATGGGTACAGTGGCACACACCTTTAATTTCAGCATTTAGGAGGTAGAGGCAGGTAGCTCTGAGTTCAAGGCCATTCTGGTCTACATAGCAAGTTTCTAGAACAGCCAGGGTTATGTAGAGGGCTTGTCTCAAAAACAAAACAGGAAGCAGAGGCAGGAGCATGCCTGGTCTACACAGCGAGTTCCAGGACAAAACACTATCCCAAAAAACCAAAACGAACAAATAAAGTATACTGTACTGGTGACTTTTCTCATTGCTGTGACAGTTATGTATCTAACAAAAGCAACTTAAAGGACAGTTTATTTGGGCTCACTGGTATAAGAGGAGACAGTCCCCAAGGTGTGTCTCCTAGGAGGTCCCAAAGGTAGCCAGGCTGACCTTGAACATTAGCCTCCACCCACATCGTTCTGAGCAGTATGAGGAAATCTTCCTCCTTCCCATCCAGGGCATGAATCATCCCTTTGTCCAACATGTGCCCACTCTATACACTACCCATTCATCAGTCTCTTAGTGGTGGCCTTCTGGGACAAACTGTCACAGTGTACCACTCAGTGTAAATGAACACAGCTTCTTCATATCCTGGTGAGTGCATAGCCAAAACAAAAGGGCATGGAAGAGAAGTACCCTCATCAAAGAAAGAAACTGGGAAGATTTATTCCGGGATCCTGCACTCATTCATATGGGAAGGCACTTATGGGTCAGGCACTTCTTGAGTGTGCCCAATTTAAAGTCCCACTCCAGGAGTCACGGACTGCAGACTTGGGTCTGTATTCCTGGGTGAGCTCCAGGAACACACATTCAAAGGGCATAAAGCTAGACAAGAAATACTTCTGCTTACTCTCTTGTAGTTGTTGCGGAAGGTACCTGCCTTGCCTTGTTGCTAACAGCGGGGTTACTGGTGGGCAGCCCCCGTTGCATGACTAACAAGCCCAGAACCGTACTTTGCTTGCATTGTCTACCTGGATTTTGTTTGCTTGTTTGGTTGGTTGGTTTGATTTAGTTTGAGGTTGGTTTGGTAGGTGTGTTCATTTAAGACAGAGATCACTATGTAGCCCAATTCATTGGTGAGCACAAGAATTCTCCTGCTTCAGCCACCTGAATGCTGAGGTTATAGCCAAGAGCCACCATGACCAGATTGGCTTTCGTTAAACAACAACAAAAATCTTAAAATATTTTAGTTATGTATATGGAGGGGTAGCAGATATTGGGGGTGGCCTATCCTGGGGGGTGGCAGATGTTGGAGGGTGGCTCATCCTGGGGGTGCCCTATCCTGGGGGGGTGGCAGATGTTGGGGGTGGCCTATCCTGGGGGTGGCAGATGTTGGTGGTGGCCCATCCTGGGGGTGGCCTATCCTGGGGGATGGCAGATGTTGGGGGTGGCCCATCCTGGGGGTGGCCCATCCTGGGGGGTGGCATGCTGGGGGTGGCGGGTGCTGGGGGAATGGCATATATACTGGGGGTTGCAGATGTTGGGGTGGCAGATGTTGGGGGTGGTATACCCTGGGGTTGGCAGGTGCCTGAGGGTGGCATATACAGGGGGTGGCATATGGATGTGACTCCAGGTGCCCTGGAGCCCAGAAGCTGGTACATATCAGACACAGATCCCCCTGGAGCTGTAGCTACAGGTGGTTGTAAGCTTTACAGGCAGAGGAACACACACACCCTCCCTCTAGAACAGCAGTGTGTGCTTTTAATCCATGACCCTTCTCCAGTCCCATTAAAAACTTATTTTAAATTAATTTTTGCCGTGGCACACCTGTGGACGCCAGAGGCCAGCTTTGGAGTGCTGGTCTCCCCTTCTACCACGTGGGTCCTGAAGACTGAACTCAAGTCATAAGGGTCAGCTGCAAGTGCCTTGACCCTCTGAGCAGCTGAGATGTCACCTGCTCCACCTTATTGATGACAAATTCTGCAGTGATAGTTAATTTAAATTTCCTGATGAGGATGGTGCTGCCTTTAACCCCAGTACTCAGGAAGCAGAGACAAGTGGATCTCTGTGAGTTTGAGGCCAGGATCTATAGAGCAAGTTCCAGGATAGCCAGGGAGACACAGAGAAACTGTCTTAAAACAAAACAAAATTTCCTGATTTTTCTGATTGTTGATTTCCTGTGAATTGGGATATAGACAGACACTTTGACTAGAAATGCAGATGCATCTCATGTTCTTTTAAACATACTATAACTTTATCACAATGGAGGGATTCAACTTGACCTGACTGCAGCCATAGCAACCATGGTTACCTCTGAATAATCCTGTCAGGTCCCCTCCCATTGTTTCCCATCGGACTATAATGAAGCTAACCCATCAGAATGATAAGAGAAGTTTTGCCACCCACTCCTGGTACCAGAAGTGCAGGGATGTTCCCAACATCCTGTTGAGAAGAACAGGCATTTGCTCCCTCTGCTTACATACATTTTTGTGATCCACTGACCTTGCTGCCACCCAGAAACATGCTTCTGCTGAGAAGAAATTCCTCAATAGATGGCAGTCTGAAATCCTGGGTTTGTCTGCCTCATTCCCAGGTCTGGCGCTGCAGAATGCTGGGATAATGAACAGCACACACTCCACTCTTTATAAAGACATTGTGTGGTGTGCTTTTCCCACATGAAGACTGTGTACCGGTAATTTAATACTAATGGCAACAGCAGGGAGATAGAAATTAGACCTATTTAAGGCTATTTGCCTTGGGACAGAGCAGTTGATCAAAATATTGAAGATATTGGAAATTACATCAATAGTTGATTTTTAAAAAACAAGGCAAAGTATGTTGATCATGATGGTGCCACCTTTAATCCTAGCACTCAGGTGTCATGAGGCAGGCAGATCTCTGAATTGGAGGCCAGCCTGGTCTACAAAGGGAGTGCCAGGACAGCCAGGGCTACACAGAGAGACCCCGTCTTCAAAAAAGCAAGCAAAAAAAAAAAAAAAAAAAAAAAAAAAGGCAAAACAGGTGGTGTGAAATGCCCTCTTGCCCTCTTGATTTGACGGACCCAGAACTGGTACTTGCAGTTAGCCACTGTCTTGGTTAGATTTTTGTCAACTTGAGGAGCTGGAGTTATTTGAGAAAAGAGCCTCTGTAGAAACAATGCTTCCATCAGGCTGGCCTGTAGGGCATTTTCTTGATTAATGATTGATGTGGGACAGCTCAGCCCACTGTGGGTGGTGCTGCCCCCACTCCATTCCCTATGCCTAGGGAAGTATTCCTGGGTGGTGTAAGAAAGCTGGCTGAGTAAGCCCCTGCTACCGTTCCTCCATGACCTGTGTCAGTTCCCGCCTCTGGGTTCCTGCCTTGGCTTCCCTGGTGATTGCTGTGTAAGCCCAATGTTTTCTTCCCCAAGTTGCTTTTGGTCATAGTGTTTATCAGAGCCTGAGAAATCCACCTAGAACAGCATAGCAGCTATCTTACCTGGGACTTTCCTTTGGCCATTTGGACTCTGAGTAGAGCATTGTAAGGGGAGGGGTCTCTGGGCGGCTGGCCCGTAGCAAATGCTTCTCTCCATGGCAAATGATAAGACTTGGGTAACTGTGGTCTAAGACCTGTGCTGACCTTGGGCTGGCAAGGCTGTGTGAGGGTTTGGGGTCAGGCTACAGTTCTGTTGGCTGGGCCCAGAGTCAATAGCAGAGTTGTAAAAGTGAATTAAAAGCCAACCATTTTATTGAGCTTCCTTGACAATGTGCAAAAAAGTCCCTCTGAGGATGTCATTTACTATAAAGCCAGACGCTCTGTGTGTGTTTGTGGGTTTGTGTGCATTTTTGAGCCCTAGGACCCATGTGGTGGAAGAGAACTGACTCCCTCAAGTTTTCCTCTGACCCCAGATGCACGATGATACACTGTGACACACTGTAACACATTCTGCCTAGGGCTTGACAGAGACAACTGGGCAAGGGACAAGGTGGTGCATGACAAAGAATTGTATTAATTGATGAGCTAGCTGATCACAAAATGGCCAGTGACAGGACAACGCTTCGAGGAAGTCGATTATTTTCCAGAAGCAGGTGACTGGAAATAGGGTGGGTGGGTGCCTTCCTATGTCTGAAGTCAGTGGCCAGGTATGCAGATGTGACCCTGATCACTGGTCATATATGTTTTTCAGCTCTGCAGATCTCAAGAAAAAAAAACAGTGATTATTCTTGTCACAATGGTTATTTCTTCGGGTTAGTCTTACTGATGAGTTGTGCACAGTTCCTGTCATATCACACAACAGGCAAGCTAGAGCAGGTAGCTGCCCAGAGGCCTGTTCTTGATCAGCAAACACAGTGATTCTTTTAAATGGTGGTGTGTGTACCTTTAGTCCCAGTAAAGGCAGACAGATCTCTGAGTTTGAGGCCAGCCTGGTCTACAGAGTGAGTTCCAGGATAACTAGGGCTACACAGAGAAACCCTGTCTCAAAAAACCCAACCAACCAACCCCAACCCACACACACACTTCACCTGATTACTAGGTCAGGTGGAGTTAAATATGAAGTCGGGCATATTGGGGGGGGGGAGACAGAGAGACAGAGACAGATACAGACAGACAGACAGACAGACAGAAGAGGCAGAGAGAGAAATTGAGATTGGATTTTAATGTTCTGTTTCAGTTACAAAATCAGCTTGTGATAGAGAGGCCCTAATGGCAGGAGGGTTCCCTATGCAGTTTGTTATGGGGACACTGAGTCCCAGCAAGGACACAGGTCCTCTGGCTCCCAGTTTCTGCCCTTCCATCACCACTTTCCACTGGGGGGTGGGGGGGCAGTGTGGGACTTACAGCTTTTGCTCTCTTCCCTTCCTCTTTTCCTCATCTTCCAAAAAACCTGTGTGGAGTGGATCGCTCAGCAGGCCTGGCCTCTGGGCATGGAGAGCCAGCAGGTCAGCTGGGTCTGCCCAGCCAACAGATGTCCTGTGGTGACTTCTCTGGTAAGTAGTTAGGAAATGACTGATAGGAGAGGAAGCAGAGTGAGAAGTTTGTTCTCTCAGTGTGGCCACTGAGGAGTGAAAGCCCACTTTCTATGCTGTGAGTCCATGTGGCTTTCGACCAGGGCACCCTTCCTCCAAGGGCAGTTTCTGCATGACCGAAGCCCACAGCACACATACATGTGCCATTACATTCCAACACAGAAAGGAACCTGGGCTGGATTGGGAGACATGTCACTCTACATGGGGCTCCAAATGTTGGCACGTACCTCCGTGGGTGTGGGGCATGCAGGTACGCTGGCTTTTATATCTCAGTTCTGACTGAACTCTTTGGCCCTGAGATGACGCTATAGACTGAGAACTTGTCTTCCACAGCCTGAAGTTTGATGTCACACTTGGATTCCAGCCTGGAGAGATGGCATAGAGGCACTACTAGCCTGAAAGTTGAAATGTCCCAGGTTCTCCAGGTAGAATGTGTGGCTCCTCCTAAAAGCCAGGGATGGGGGTGGGGGGAGAGTCCTGGAAGCCAGGAGGCTTGGAGCCAATTCTTGCTATGGCAGCAACCATGACCTTACACAGAAATCCTGCTAAACACTTATGGGTTGGTGTGAGAGGGAGCATAGTAGGTGCTCAGCACGATTTGCCCTTCCTGTTGCTTTTCACCCTGCTCAGTATTGCAGAGCTGACCTCAATGCCAGGAAGACTTTCCTACACCGGAGCTTACAGAAAAATTGAAAGAAGTCTGGCCAGCAGGAAGAGCAGCCTGGGTCGTGATTTCCCCAGCATCCTCTTGTGCAGCCACTTTCCTCCTCCTAAGATGCAGGGCCCGGGTGTCATCCCTCCTTCAGCTGCAGTCCTCCACACATCCCAGCTGTCTGCCCTTGTCCCTTCAAGCTCAAGGCTGGTGACAGCTGCTCCATCTCTGATACTTTGAGATCTGGACTGATGACAGCTATAATTCACACCCCACCCCCACAGGCTTCCCTAATGTCCACCATCTGTTAAGTAGGGCTCTGGACAAACTCTGCTTTCCTGGTATATGGCATCAACGCTCTGCCTGGACCTGGGCCAACCCAGTACTTCCTGTTCCCCATTATATCTTACCAGATGCCAGCTTAAGATGTAACATCCAACAAGAACGGCCCCTGCTGTGTGCCAGAACGCTGTTTGTTTTCCCTGAAATACCCAGCCCCTCAGGGGAGTGGAATTGGAATCCAGATCTCCTTCCAATGCAGGGCTCTGGTCACTCTTCAACCCAGGGCTTGGGCCTTGTGTCTGGGGGGGAAGGGGGGTCGGCCGTGAAGCCTGGGGTGAATAAGGTTCATTAAGAGGGTTCTGAATCCTCCTGGTGGCAAATGCTCACCGTGGCAGCAAGGTAACCTGGCACCACCAACCTACCAAATCACAAGCCTGAGCTGAGGGCAGGGTATCAGCTTCCCCGACCCCTACAGCCATAGAAAGTAGTTGCAGGTGGTAAGAACTGCGGCCCCTCTCGTGGGCCACTGGCCTCTGGACAACCCACACTTCTTACACTTTGCAATCACCAGCACTGTTGGAAAGACCTACTAGCCACTCACTGCTATGCTTTATCATTTTCTGTCTTTAAATGTAGCTCACTCTTAACCCATATTTGGGAGCTTAGCTTCAGCACTACATACAGTCCATTATAATTATTTTCAATTATAGGTAGATGTGTCTGCATCAGGTGCTCAGAGGCCTCACATCCTGTGGAGTTGGAGTTGGATGGTTGTAGCCGCCTAATGTGGGTGCAGGAGGACGCAACTACTTTGGGAGAGCAGCTAAATCCTTTTGACTTCAGAGGCATCTCAGTTCTACCCTGTGGCCAGAAGATGGCAGTAAGAAGCCAGACACCAGCAGGACACAGCACATCCCTGCATGGCAAGTTCTCCGGTGTACACAGCCCATGGGTCTCAGGAACATGTCAGCCACATAATCCAAGTACTTGGGAAGAGGATTCCTTCCATCTTGCAGCCAAGATGTTTCCTTCCAAACATGACACTGATACCTTTCCTTCAACTCCTGGTAAGTACGGAACGGGATAAACTATCATCCCTAAGATTTTGTTGAGATCTCTACACTCTTGGGGGCCTTGAATTCACTGTGTAGAGCAAGTTGGCCTTGAACTTGCAGTGATCCCCCTACCCCGGCCTCCCAGGTGCTCAGATTACAGGTATGCACCTCTATGCCTAGCGAGAACAGAAAACTTTTTACAAATTAATGAACTGGGCAGTGCTTGCACCTTTAATCTCAGCACTGGGGAGACAGAGACAGGTGGATCTGTGAGTTCGAGGCCAGCCTGGTCTACAGAGCAAGTCCCAGGACATCCAGGGCTACACCGAGAAACCCTGTCTTGGAAAACAAAAATAAATTAAGGTTTTGCCTACATGTATGTTTGTGTACCATGTGTGTGCCTGGTGTCCACAGAGGACAGAAGAGCATGTTGAATCCCCTGGGCATTGTAGATAGTTGTGAACTGTCACATGGGTGATGGAAATAAAGCATGGGTCCTCTGTAAGAACACCCAGTGCTCTTAACTGCTGAGCAGAAAACAGATCCAGCCAGGTCTGCTGGCACTGAGCTGTAATCTCAGCATTTGGGAGGCTGAGGGCAGGAAGATTACTGCAAAACCCAGGATGGCCTAGGCAGAGACCCTTCCCTGGAAAGTCCACATATAGATGTAAGAATCAATGTAGACTTGTAACCATGTGTATTTGTATCATGGAGAGTAGGTGTACAGGAGTAAAGTGCTCACAGAGGCCACAAGGCATCACATCCCCCAGATCTGAACTCAGTCCCATGGAAGAACAAGAGCTTTTAACCACCAAACTGTCTTTCCCACCCTTTATTTTTGAGACAGGTTCTCTAAAAAGAGATGAAACCACAAACCTGCACTTTAGCTGACCTAGGTGGTTTGGATGTGTGCTTTTTAATGTGCTCTCTTACTGGAGCCAGACGATGCAGATACTGTAGGCATTACTGCCAACAGAAAAGACAAGGCAGACCTCTGCTGTGCCCCAGCATAGTCCAGACCCTCTGGGCCTCAGTCAGCATGCTCCTAGGGTACTGTTGCCCATTGCCAGGGTCCCAAGTGACTTCCAAAGTGATCTCAGAGCTAATCAGCACAGACCCAGCTGTGACAGCCATAGGCACCCTTCTGTTAATGATAGAAAATATAGTGTGCTGGGTGTGGTGACATGCACCTTTAGTTCCAGTGCTCAGGAAACAGAATGCTGTGAATTCAAGGCCAGGCTGGTCTACACAGCAAGTTCCAGGCCAGCCAGGGAGAAATAGTGAATCTGTCTCATAAAGAATTTAAAAATATGTATCAAATCATCTGGACAATCACCCCCAACATTTAAAGTGACGAGGAAATGAGAAACTCGGAGCCTTCACACACTAACATACTTTGTGAGAAACAATGAGGGTATACCTTTGCAACCTGGGAAAGAAAAGAGGAAGAGACTGATCAAACTGTGTTATAAACAGTCTACATGGAAGCCAGGCAGTGGTGGCACACACCTTTAATCCCAGCACTTGGGAGGCAGAGGCAGGCGGATTTCTGAGTTTGAGGCCAGCCTGGTCTACAGAGTGAGTTCCAGGACAGCCAGGGCTACACAGAGAAACCCTGTCTCAAAAAAACAAAAAACAAAAACCACACACATGCACAAACAGTCTACATGGAAACTGGCCAGGCCCCAGGTGAGCCTCCGCCACATCCTGTTGGCACTGGCCTGGCCATTCTTGGCCATGGCAATTGAGTGAAGACTTAGCTTCCTATCTTAAGTGGTAATGTTTTTATTTTCATGACATCTATCACAGTGTTCTGTGAGGGTGAGACGTGAGTGACTCAGAGCACGTTCCATACTCCCCATCCCATGAGCACACGCCCAAGCACGCAGGTACACTGCCTTCCTCTCCAGGAATCCTGATCTCCTCACAGGGCTCCTAAAGACTGCAGAAGCCCAAGCCTGGAGCAGAGGTGTGTCTCTCTCACCATCCCTACCATGTTGACTAAAGGTGTCTCCCTCCCTGTACCTGTCTGAAGTCTAGCCAAGACCTCATTCCCAGTCAGCCCTGTTCTCTGAGACACAGTGGGTCAGAGCAGCCACTGGGGGAGGCAGAGACATTCTGAGTGAGGGTAAAACCTGAACTAAGACAACTATGATTAGTACTAAAGTTCACATGTTCCCAAACGAGGGCCTGACTGCTGACCATCTGTGACTGTGGCTCCTCCCATCTGGCAGGCACAGGCAAGGCAGGGTCTGACAGAAATAGCAGCTGTGATTACACCCCCCCCCCCCGGCATGAAAACCAACATGGCTCCTGCTATCTTGAAGACAAAGATTCTAAAAGACAGCAAGAAAGGACTCTTAGAATTGTATCAGCCCATCTCTTCAAACCCTCAGAGAAGACCTCAAGGGTGGCCACATCACTGGCTATACACAAGCCAAGGCGGAGCTCTCTGAGGATACCATGACCCTTCTCTGGTAAAGCCAACAGCATTCTCAACCTCCAGCTGCTTTGACCCAGCAGCTAAGGGCACCACAGTATTATGGTCTTGAAGCTCACCTGCAGCTTCAAACAGGAAAATACCATAAAGTGGCCACTACACAGGCAGGTGGGTGGCTCTGAGCCCCTGCCTTAGGTGAACAGCAATGTGGAAATTGGAATCCAGAAACAGGGTCATGGACCCTGAGACCCACTCTGACTGGAATCGCCTTTAATAACAACATGCTTCCCCAATTCCTTTCAAAATTCATGGAACAGGAATAGAGAAGTTACCATGGTTACCATGGCCTGCAAGCAAGGTGGACCCCTTAAAGATGGAGGACAGAACCCCACATCAGGACTCAACTCTCCCTGAGCCATATTGTGCTTCAAGTTCTCCTTTCCGGGAAGTGTTGCCTCTGATAGACCCTACTTAGGAGCTGGAGAGAGCTTGCTGCTCCTGTACTGTGGCCTTTCATGGGGGTCAGGAGACCCTTCAGAGCATGATGCCCATATCTCCCAGCAGCTGCCAGTTATATCTTAGCAGAGGGGCTGGTGAGTCCGTACCATGTGTTATCCTTTAATGAAGAGCTGTGTCATCAGTGGGCCACTGCTCTCCCCAAGGCTCCCCCGAAGCAGCTGTCCCTCCCCATCAGCCCCCTGCAAGACAGGGTGGTCCTGAGGCACCAACCCTGCTGAGGCAGCAGCAGCCTAGAAAGGCATTTTTTTCTCTCTCTCAGGCCTTGGAATTGGCAACAGGGAACAAAGACAGAGGAAGCTAAACTTTGAGGTCAAGGAGGATGGATGAAGAGGACAGGAAGTGGGTGGGTTTTCTTCCTTCCTCTGTGATTCCCAATGGGACATAGGTCAGTGCTCAAGAACAGTGCAGTCTCCCCAGGGGCCTGGAGGGCCTACTAGACATTCTCTGGAAACCTTAAGTCTCCAGCTCCCTGCAGGCTGGCGTCACCCAGGAAGTAGGTCAGAGAGTCACCAGGCTTAGGGCAGGTCTGGCACTACCCACTGAACCACTAGGTCCCAGGCCTACAAGGCAGGTCCAATGGGGTTGAGGCTGTGAGCTGGTGCCACCAGGAGACTGGGCCACACCTTTCATTAAACTCTGCTTGTCAGTCACTACAGGCATCTACGAAGGTGGCCTCTCCCTTGAGATTCCAGGGCTGCCCAGGAGGTGCTGAGACAACAGCAGGCCAAGACTCCCTGGTCCCTATAGATCTGTGACCTTGTTTTCCACAGCAGCAGCGATCTGCTGGAGCCGGTAGCCCAGCTGCATCTTCTGGGCAGTGCCATCCTCCTCCAGGGCAGTGATGATCTGAAAGGCAGGACCAACAGAATCAGGGGAAACTTCTCTGGACCTCATGGTCACCATTAGGTAGACCTCAGCAGGCCTACTAAGGGACTGTGGCATTTGGTCGGGTAGGCAATAGGAATCCAGTGGCTCGCAGACATAACGGTGAGGCTGACTGTGGGTTTCACTGGCAAGGGTAAAAACAGAACAGTCGCCTGGGTTATTTTTCTAGGATGTTTGAGGCATGGTCTCAGTATAGCCTTAAACACAAACTTCCTGCCTCTCCAGTGTTGATACTGTTGAGCACCCCCACACGCAGATGTTCAAGAATAGGCCGTCAGGGAATGACACTCGCCACGCTCATCTTGTGTAGAAGCCAGCCTTACACACCCACTGGCCTCACAAGGTCTGTTGTAGCCAGCCCCATTGCCCTTCCTGCCAGCTAATGGCATTTCATGGTTCTCTGTGCCAAGACCAGGAGGATATGGTTTGGGAGACAGATATCAAAGAACAACCACAGAACCACAAATGAGGTTGGCTCGAAAGAACAGGCGGCAGGAGAGCTTGGGGAGAGGAGCTACCTCTCTTGTGCTCCAACAGGTGGAGGCTGCAATACCTCTGCCTGCCTGTGCTGGGGCTGACATCACACTGAATGAAGCTGTGGATCCTTTGGTTGTTACCAGACCACTTGGCTGAGACCACAACGCAGGTTTCTGTGTTCTCAACACCAGGCACATCACTGGTGCCACAGGACTGTGGTGATTCAATAGGCACTCACAGGTTGACTAACAGTAACACAGATGCACTTAAGAGCATCAAGCCTGGTCAAGAGAGGCCCCAGAAAGACCGCTCCTGGTTCTGTTGTCTCATCTACCCTCATCCTGTGCTTGACACCTCATCCCTGCTCCTATGGTTTATGACGCCCAGTCCGGTCTGTACCCACAGAAGCAGTCATGCCCAGGACAAGGCCAACCTTGGGATCTAGGAGGGATGGTAGCTAGGTTGTCCCACATCCTGTCTCCAGATCCTGGCAGATTCTCTAGATGCTCCCAACCACAAGCCCCACTGCAGAAGCAGGATGGGGGAAATTGTGGGCATAGGGAGAGCAGAGCCAATGTCACTAAATGAGCCTGTGGGCCCCTCATTCAGCTTCCCAAGGAGCACACTGAGCTCAAGGTTAACCCTGCAGTCGGGGTCTGGCTGTGCTCACCTGGTCATAGTACTTGTTGATATACTTGTAGAGTTCGTGCAGAGCCACTCGTGCCCCAAGGTCGGCAGAGCAGTTCTAGGGAAGAGGGCAGATGGAAAATGAGCGAAATGAAGAGGCTGTAGTGGGGAAGCACCCCAGCGAAGGATGAGGAAGCACGGGCCCTGCAGTGGGAACAGAGCCCAAGGCAAACATGGTGACAGCTCAGGATAGGACAAGGCCAAACCTCCAGGGTCAGAAGAAATGCCAGGACTAGCTTCAGCAGGGCTGGAGTTTCCACTGGAACCCTGCCTGCCTCTCGAAGTCAAGGCTATAGCTAGAAATCCCTCCCACTCATTCCAAGCGACTACAGGGCTGTGGGACTAGGACTGGCTGGGAACTCGGCACAATTTTGCTCTGATCTTACTCAAATGTTTCCCAAGACCTTTCCAGGGCTTTCTGTGAGGACACTGGACCGCAGCCTCCTTGTCTACACAGTACTAATGGTGCAGCTGGAGTAACTCATGGAACTCTTAGGGGGACAGGATGCAGAAGCACACTCCAAGAAGGGTTTGACAGTGTATCCCACAAGTATAGCTGTGTTGGTATGGGTGTCTTTCTAGTCAGTCAAGAACAGTTCTATAATCCCCGACGTCCTCATGTGGTGTTGAGAGGGAAGCATGGCCAATAAGCCTCAAAAGGCTTAGAGCCGACTCCCATCCACTCTGCAGACCCCAAGGCTGCACACAGACAAGTGCCTGATAGACCCGATTAGGTGACAGCTATCAAATGAGATCCATGCTCACTCTGATGACAGATCTGGCCTTTTGCAGGAACACTGGAACACTCTGCCTGTATAATGACAGGGCATGTCCTCTTCCAGGCAGATCAGAGAGGGGTGACAAGGACCTCTCTACAAATGAGAGGTATGAAGGGAGGCCTTACCCGGGATAGCTCGGCCAAGACTGAGTTCATCTCTTGGTCACTGGCTGGGACAGTCTGTCGGATGTCTGCATAGTACCTACCAAAAGGCCCAGGATGGCAGATGATAGATAATCAGAGTCCACTTCCTTGGTCCCACCAAGGCCCACCTAGGGCCTCAGCCGAATGCCTGCCTCTCCCGACCCACTCTCTCCTCAGTACCTTTCTACCATTTGCTTGTAACGGGGAATATCTCGAGCGTACAGAAGTTTGTTGATGGGAGAATCCTGGATGCCAGCAGGAGGACAGAGGGAAGGGTCAAAGTTCAGTAAGGTCATCAGCTCCTGGGGCTCCCAACATGATCAGTTTATAACAAAACAACCCGCACCCCAGAACCCTCCCGGTTCCCAGCAAAGCACGACAGTGGGTCACGCCGGCCCACTTCCTTGTTTTTCTTACACTGTACTTTTGTGTTCGTATGTGTGCATACATGTGTGCAGGTCAGAGGATAACTTACAGGAGCTGGCTCTCTCCTTTCAGCACTTGGGTACCAGGGATTGAACTCGGGTTATCAGGGTTGGCAGCAGGGGCACCCCCCTCCACTCTGCTCATCCCCTGAGACTGACCATGGTCACTTTCTGGGGAGCCCGTGGGATGAGGCCTGGCATGGGAATGCCTTAAATCAGAGGCTGCCCCCAGACCATCTTCTCCCTGCAACTCTGAGGAACCCTGAAGATCTGTGCACCAGACACTCCATGGCCACCAGCTATGTGGGTGACTCCATTGACCCTGACATATCCCTCCCAGCCTGCTCACCCGGCCCAGCTTGTGGTCGGCCAGGGTGCAGGCATCCATGAAGGTCTGTGCAATGACCAGGAGCACTGCATCCATGTTATCCGAAGTCTGCACATCGAACACAAACTGTGGGTTCTTGATAATGTTGATCCAGAACCTCAGTGGCAGGCTGCAAATTGGGGAAAGGGGGCCAGTAACTGTGCTGTGGAGCCAGAGGCCCTCACATATGTCTTGAGCCCTGTTTCTCCCATACCTGTTGGTCTTCCAGATATGGATAGTATCCTGATCGGAGATGCCATGCTGCTGAGCCTGTTCATCCAGCAGGTCAAAGAAGTACTTCACAGCCAGAGGCACAGGGCGGCTGGTGCTAAGAATCACCTGGAACAGGTCATCTACAAACTTCTGCAGTGTGCCCTGTGAGGAAGAAAAGGAAGCAGAGGGCCCAGTTAGGATGGAGACCTTGGCATCAGCCAGCCTTAGGCAGCTCATGGCACTCCCTCATGCAAGTCCCACACTACCACCCATGTCCCATGACAGCCCAGACCCCATCACCCATTCTCTTCCAGCCCCACCTTCATGGATAGCAGGCGTGTCAGGTAGATCTCAGGGATAGCCTTGGCTCGCTCACGCTCCCCACCCCGAAGGCTGCCCCTCCTCGGCCTGGGAGGTTCTGGTTCATCACTCGGCTTTACCAGGTGCCAGGGCCGGATGCCCCCCTCATCTACATCCTCCAGCATTGGGGTCCCTGTGCCAAGTTGTAAGAGCCTGGTGCCCCTCACATGGTGCCACCTCCCCTTGGGAACCCAAGTCCATTTAACTCCCCCAGGAGTGAGGAGACTTGGCTGAGGTGCCTCTGAGAAGAGAAAGAGATACTGGCCCCACCTCAGTCCAAAGGACCTTCCTTCCCTGCTCCCCAGGACTGGGCAATACAAATGCAGAAAATTAAAATGAGGAGGAGGAAGAGAAGGAGAGAGGTAGGGGAGGAGAGGGAGGAAGAAGAGGAGGGGGAGGAGGGGGGGGGAGGAGGAGGAGGAGGAGGAAGAGGAGGAGGAGGAGGAGAAGGAAGTACTCACGCTCTCCAGGGACATAATCCTGGTTTTCCCTAAGAATATGCTTGGTGAGGCAGGGGACAAGGGCCACCGTTGCTCCATCTGGGACCTGCTAACCACAGCTGGTGACCCTTCCATCAATCAGTCTCAGACTGCCCTACCCACCCTCCAGCTCCCGTCCTTCCCACCTTATAATGTTGCAGCGTATTCAGACGCCTCCACAGACCCTGGAGTTCAGAAGTGACATCCTCATCAGAAAGGATAAGGTGCCCAGCCACTCCGGACCGCCATTCTGCAAGGGCAAGAGAGGACTGGGCTCAGGGCTCCCAGGATCTCTTTCTGGCATGCAGCCCATTGCATCCTAGGTGGAGACATGGCCCCTTCACCTGGGGTAGCCTCACCCTTAGAGGACCAGTCTTGGGCTAGCTCAGGCCCAACACTGTCTCAGGGTCCTCAAACTCCCCTACTCCTGACCCTCACCAACATCCAAGGTGCGAGAGTCAGGCCGCTGGGCAAGAGGCATTCCCTTGTAAAGCTGGTCTAACATCTTCTCCTTGGCCTGAGAGATGGTGTCGCAGTCCAAGA
Organism: Rhynchomys soricoides; assembly: GCA_019843965.1. NCBI lineage: Eukaryota > Metazoa > Chordata > Mammalia > Rodentia > Muridae > Rhynchomys > Rhynchomys soricoides. Next base: position 9,575,181 of record JADRCH010000034.1, read on the forward strand.
CTTTCACAGGTACACCCTGGGCTTCTCCTGCTCCAGGCCCCACAGCCAGAAGGGCATTCAAGGTCTACACAAAAAAATGTGAGAGATTTCAGGACAGGTTCTACATGCTAGATGGTCAAGAGCAGGGACAACCATGAGGAAAGCACAGCCCCTGAGCACACCTCAGGGCTACGCAGTCCTTAGCTCTCTTCACCTGTCTGCCTTCCACTTGATGCAAATGCTCATGTGGTGAATAGGAGAACCCCCGGGTGAGCCCCCAACTCTCTTTTACGCCCGAAGGAAGTCTGTGTAAGCCAGGACTCTCCACGTAACATGAACGAAAAGGGCTGGGCCCTCCAAAGGAACCCTTGTGTGCAACAGAGAGGAGCTATAAGCAAGTCTGCTGATAGCTACTGGCTTAGGGGCAAGGCTGCATCCCTGGTTGAAATGGCAAGAAAGATAATCTGGCACAGCACAGATCTGTGGTTCCATCCTAAGTTGGGGACCCTCTGAGATCCCCAATTCTCAATCCTACGAAGCAAGGGCTGTCACTCAGTGGTAGAAGGATGTTTGCTAGCTTGTGGGGGAGACCATGAGTTCCTACCACCATTAACTGAATAAACAACCTCTCCAGCAGGGAGTCAGAAGTCGGGTGGGCTCTATATCCAGGGTCAGACCACATGCCAGTATAGACTGATGGAGCTGAGCACACCCTTACCAAGGGACGGTACTCCACATCCTCTCTGAGCAGGCGGTTGTCATTCAGAGTGTATTTGGCTTTGCCAGTCACACTGTCCACGGGACCCTTGTCCACTTGATGCTTAATCCCTCTGAAGAGCATGTACAGAGGCTCTCCTACAGAGTCCTGGGAAGGTGTGGGCAGTCAGGGCCTCTGGCAGGAGGCAAACGTACACGGGGCATGTTTTGTTGGGTGATGTCTTTGCTCTGGCATGAATGGGCAAGCTAAATGAATTGCTGGAGGCTTAGTGCTCTAAAGGGCCAGACCCTCCCTAATGAGGAGCTGGTGACCCCTCCCTCACCCTCACAAAGGTGTAGAGGCAGATGGACATCCAGTTGGTGAGCAGCTTTTCCACCACGGTCTCTGTCCTGAGATGACAGGAAGGAAAGGCCAGGTTCAGCAGGGACGAGAGGGCTCCATTCCACACACTCCAAACCCAAGCCCCTGGCTCCAGCTGTCCATCACCCTGACAGCCACTTACCTACGCAGCATCAGCTTGGGGTTCTTGGCTACATACTGGGCTACCAGGTCACTGAGCAGAGTACGGAGGATGTCCGTGAAATATTCAAGCTTCCCGTGAAGTGCAACAGTGAGCAGAGATGCCACGTAGGCACGGTCCCGAGCAGAGAAGGTGCGCTGACTTTCCAGTGTGTGGATGAACTAAGGCCAGGGAGGGAGTGTAGGCAAGGTTCAGAAACAGATAGGGAGACTAGGAGCAAGAAGGGGTGGGGCAGCCTGGCCGGGAGAGCACCTTGGTAAGGAAGAGCTTGCTGTTTAGCAGGTTGGAGAGCTGCCCCAGGCCCTGTTCCACAGTGGGTCGCCTGCTGTCAGGCACACCGAGGTCCCTGTGCAAGGGTGACTCCCGGTGCCCAGGGAAGAAGACCCTCTCAGCATATACTTTGTAGTCAAGGAAAGGGATGCCGCTGCCAAGGAGGTCACTGGTGAGATCGGTCATCTCCGTCATGAGGTCTATTGAGCACAAGAGTGTCCAGTGGATCCCATGTCCCCAGAGCAGCCATAGGCAGGGCCCCAGGCTACTCCCACTCTGGAAGCCTCACCTGTAAACTCCTTCTTACAGCGGTCCCGAACACTGCTCTCCAGGTTCTCCAGCTGGATCTGCACTTTCTTATAGTCCCTCAGGGCCTGCTTGCTCTTCCTCCTACCAGGACCAGGGGCAGAAGGGAAAGGTCAGCAGGCCAAAGCCCCTGCTAGGCTCAACTTGGTTCAGGCCTGCTTAACTGCTCCAAGCCAACCCCAACCTTGTCTACCAGTATAACCTGACCATGCCCAGGCCAGCCTGACCCAGAACAATCTATCCTGTCTCATTCCCATTAGACCACATCTACCCATCACTCAGTCTGAGGATCGGCAAACCCTGGACATGCCATATAGGGCCCACAAGCTGTTTTTGTAAGCACAGGTTTGTTAGAATTCAGCTATACTGCCAGGCAGTGGTGGTGCACGCCTTTAATCCCAGCACTCAGGAGGCAGAGGCAGGCAGATTTCTGAGTTTGAGGCCAGCCTGGTCTACAGAGTGAGCACCAGGACAGCCAGGGCTACACAGAGAAACCCTGTCTCGGAAAAAACAAAAAACAAACAAACAAAAAAAATTCAGCTGTACTCAATGGTTAACATATTGTTCAGGCCCAAGGGCTGAACTGAGTATTCCGGGAGACCGCCAGGCCTGTTGCAACCATTTCCAGAGGTTTGATCCCTTATGTAAAATATTTGCAGAGTGGGGCTGGAGAGATGGCTCATTGTTTAAGGGCACTGGCTTCTGCTTTTCCAGAGGACCCAGGTTCAATTCCCAGCATCCACATGGCAGCTTACAACTGTCTGTAAATCCAGTTTCTGAGGATTTGGCATCCTCACACAGAAATATATGCAGTCAAACACCAATGCACATAAAATAAAAATAAATCTTAATATATGTATGTACACATGCATGAACGTGTGCTCTCATGCGTGCACGCGCACACACTCACACAAACCCACACTCCTGCAGAGCCCTGCTATCATCTGTGCCTTCTGTCTGGCCACGTCTACTCACCTGCCACGCCACCCACACCCACCTGTATATGAGGACAATGATGATGACACCCAGAGCCAGGAGAGATGTGCCCACTCCCAAGCCCACTTGGGCTGCCACAGGAAAAGCCACGGGGCTCTCGCCATCATACTGCACATGACCGAGGGAGAAGTGCAGGTTCCCCATCTGTACCTGTGTGGGAAGCTACCTGTGAGCCAGGGCCCCAGATAGCATGATGCCCAACCTTGCCCAGGTCCTGCCCACTGACCGTGAACTCAGGCAAAGCATCCGGTGCCTCTCGGAGTGCATGGTGATGTGGCAGGGGCTGCTCCACAGGGGGCTCACAGTACAGGTGGTGCCGGGTCAGTGTCTTTACCACGCAGGGGCCATCTCCTATCATGGCCACCACCTCTTCCTTAGACATGGCGAGGTCCAGATTCTCCCCCTGGAACACTGGGTAACTGATTTGTTTCTCAGAACACTGACCACCTCAGCCTATATTCCCAAAGGTGAGAGGGATGGTCCTGAGACCATCTTCCAGCCCTGTTTCCCCTGCAGGTGGAGCCCATGGTCACAGGGGTGTCCTTTAGACTGCTCACCATGATATCTTTGTGTTTTCTTACTTTTCTTCTCACAGCTAACACTCTGGAGAGCCTAAAGCAGTTCCCCATAGCCAGGGCAGTTAACTGAGTTACCCTCAGCTAGGTGATGTTGGATCGTTGGCCTGTGACCTGTCCATGTGTCTACACATGTAAGGGTCTAGTATTACCTATGTAAGCCCAGTTGCCAAGTGAGGATCAGCCTGTTACCTAATGTGTGCCACACTGCTCAATTAGTGAACATGCTAAACCATATACCTAACCAAACAGATCCCTTCATGGAGCACTGGGACCCAGGCAACCAGTCAAACCCCTGCCAGGACCTGCTGGCTCCTATGCTATACCAACCACTTCAGATTCTCTAGCTTGCTTTTTCAGCCTTGACCTCTCCAGCATGCACATACTGTTTTCCTATAGAAAAGCCCAAGAAGATATATTACCTCCACAGAGAACACACTCCCTGGCTTGTGCCGGAATGGTGTGGTGGGATCCTCGGGGTTGAGGGAACGCAGGGTGGGATCAGCCTCATAGGAGAAGGGTGTGGGGCTCAGTGCAGCAAAGTCAAAGACCATGTTGTCAAGAATAAACTCCACCTGGACCCAAGGGTCCTGGGGTGGGCCGGGGAGAGCAGGTGTACGGCACATGAGGAGTTGGGAGGAGTTCACAAGACACGGTTCCTCAAACTGCAGAGAGCACAAGAGAGCGACAGAGGCACCTCGTGAGATGTGAGGCTGAGCCAAGCTGGAAGCATCTCCTTTGGTACCAACTACCCATGGCTGCCCATGGATGAGGAGAGAGATGGCCAGCCTGGTGCGAGCAGAAGAGGCTCAGAGTCACATACTTTCTCAGGGACGTGGTGCTTCTGTCCAAGCCCCTGGCCATGCTGTAGCACTCTTGGGACCACTGTCACTCGGATTCTTGGCATCTGTACCACATCCAGATTCTGGCCACGGACCCATATCTCACGTCCTCCACTGAAACACAGCCCAGGCGCCATTCATGACTTGCACAGCCCAGACCCAGCCAACTCAGCACCAACCCCTGTCAACAGCAAGGAGTTCACAGTCCCTATTCCCAGAACCCCCACCTCCCCTATTGTGAGAACTGCAAAAGACCTTCCAGACATGCTTTGGGCCCCACACCTGAAGAAGCTCTTGGCGGGGCCCACAGAGGTGATGTTGGGGTCTGATGTATACTTGAATTGGCCGTGCTGAAGCCTCCGCTCAGTGGCCCCAAACAAGACAGTCACTGGAAGTTCGGCGGGCACAGGATATGGGCCGGTCTCACAGTGTAGCTGTTCAGACTGCTGCTCCAGGAGCCTGGATGGAGGGTAGAAGATAGGCCAGATCCAGGAGCTAGGCGCCCGCTCAAATCGTGGCTCACTTAGGTTTCTCACACACTCCACTGCGTAGCTCTGAAAGCTGTACTTCTCCCACAGCCCTGGTTTCTGGAAAGCTGGCTAGAACCTTCCTGTGGGGCAGACTTAACCCATTCCACACTAGCTTTTCCCAGCACCCATCTCTTCCCTGGAAGGTGTGGATTTTGTAGAACAAGAAAGCAGCCCTCACAAGTGGCAAGGCTGGTCTCCAACCATCACACGGGTGTCCTCTAGCCGTCCAGTCAAGAGCTTAGAACCATGCAGGGTGAGGAGGGTCCCTCCAGCTCTAGGGCCACGGGCTGGGAAGATGGAGTGTACTTTTGGATCCTATGGGAAAGAAGATGGGGAAAGATAGACAAAAATCAGGATGACAGAAGCCAGGGCACCTCAGACAAATAAAGGAGCCTCAGGACGGGGAGTCTTATGAAGGTAAAGCCATACAGGCTGAGGCATCCACAGAGGGAGAGGCCTACTGGCAGCTGGAGTGGTTTAGCATTCAGGCACCTGATAGGCAAAGTTGAACTCTGAGACACCGTGCCCTCTTCCAGGCACCTCCACTGCCACAGTGCCAGTCACCTCCTTCCCGCTGGTTCCAGTGATGCACACAAGACTGTAGGCACAAGACAGGCAAGCAAGGGAATACCAGGCTGCACAGATGTCCCTCAAAGCAACCTGGCAGATCCTCTTCCGGCCACACTGGTATCCCCATAAGATGTGTCAGCACCACTCTGACTTTGAAAGGAGCCCCCTATGCCACACCAGCAAGCCTTGGCATCAGAGAAGCCACGCTCCTGGGTCAGTCATTCAAGCACACCCTCTAGCAGGAGTGCATTTCCCACACATGTGACACGGGTTTACAAAGGAGCCCTGGTCAAGCAGATTAGTGAGTAAGAGGGCCTCACCAGCCACCCCAAGTCTCCCCTACCACTGTGTGGTCAGCACCCACTTGCAAAGGGATGGGAACTTGATCTGATCCTAAACAAAAGATCCCTAAAAGCCTCTAGTCAGGACGGGGACAGATGTGAGCAGTCAAAGAAAATGCTGGTTCTTAGCCAGAAAACAGAAGCCTGGGGCACATGAACTTCCAGAATGTTGAGTCTACAGTGGTTAACATTGTCACGCTCATACAAATACTGGCAAAAAAACAGAGCAAGTGGTGTGAACCAGCCAGGGAGGCTCCAGCTTAACACATTTTACACTTCATAAATCGCTTCATAAATTCCCTAAATCTGATGGTTCTGGAATTATTAATAGTGTACAGGGTCTGGAACTTCTTCCCAGCTGGAGGGAAAGTGCATACTCCCACAAAGTAACCCCTTATTTAAAATATAAATTATGGGGCTCTGCAACAGTTCTCCTGAGGGAACAGTGAGGGGTTACCCTGATATTGTGCCAGGTTTGGGCCTTTCTGCTTATGAGCATCTCCTGAAGAATGTTCTGGAGGTGTGCTGCAATAGGCTCTCCTGAGAGCCCAGCCAGGGCAGGCCTTGGAGAAGTAGTACATCTAAGAAGAGCCACCAGCAAGCTCCAAGCAGTGATTCTGCCAGACAGACTAAAATGACCCCCAATCAGCCTGGGTCAAGGTTCTGCAGGTATACACAGGGAGCCAGAGTTCTAGGTCATGCTAACCCAGCACTAAGGTACTGACACCACAATCAAAAACGGGTGAAGGCAGGCAGGCACATGGAGGAAGGAGGTCCCGAATAGGAAGTCATCCAGCCACAGTGCTCTCCCACGTTGGGCCCAACCAGCTTACCTACTGGAGACATCGTATTCCCCTGCATCGACAGCACAGGGCACTCCAGCCACTCTGACCATGTCCAGGACATCCTGTACATGTTGGCCCAGGTTGGAGCCCCTGATAGTGACTCGGGTGCCTCCGTCTATAGGTCCAGTCAGTGGCTCCACCTGTTCCAGGACAAGGACATTCACTTCCACTTACCTGTCAATCTCTGCGGTCTGAGGCAGCCCCAGCCTCCTATTTTGAGTTCTGTGCATCCACGACACAAGCATCCTCCCTCTGATGGCAGCATCGAGGAAGAGAAGGGACATGCCAGAATCCCAACATACCGAGTGAATGAGAGGTGCAGGGCATTGAGTGGCCACAGTCTCAGCTTCATTACAGGCTTCCCGGGCTACACAACGTGGCCGTTCCCCCTCACACCACACACAGTCGTACTGGGGCATGGCAGTTTGGCAGCGGCTACAGTCCCCGTGTCCCACAGAGCAGTCATACACCACCACTAGAGACAGCAGGAATGAAATGTAACATGGAGCCTTGAGGAGCCCTGATACCGACAGCCTGCCCTGTGGTCCTGGGGCAGCTTACCATGCAGCCCGTCGGCACTGTCCACACGCAGACCACCCGCCCAACGCAAGAAGAGCCCCACCTGGAGTTCTGGCTTCAAAGCTTCATAGCTGAACTGGAGAAATAGGAGTGAAGTCAGAGCCTAGAGTTTGGGCCAGGCCTGGAGTGTGGCTCAGAGAAAAGACCAAAATGACTAGTTAGGGGGGCAGAGTCTCAGGTCAGAATTAGAACTCAGGGATCCCAGGGTGAAAGGGCGGGAGATCAGCAATGGAACTGGAATACAGAACCCCTGACAAGAGACAGGGACCCCAAGAGGACCCCCTGACAAGGATCAGGGACCCCTCAAGGCATATGGCCCAGCTGGACTACTGTCCAGTGTCAAAGCTTGGCCTGTGGCCAGTGTCTGTGCCCACCCGGGCTCCGTACCTGGTGCTGATGGCACTTGACATGGCACCAGGTGTCTGGAGGTGGCTCACACTCCACCTGAGCCTCCACTGCCACCTCGAGGCCCTCCAGCTCCAGCACGCATTCACTGCTCGTTGGGCCATCCTGGGGCAGAGGACATGTTGTTCAGGCAGTTTGAGAAGCGGGGCCTTGTAGGCTACAGTACAGGCACTGCCCCGGCACAGCCCAAGTTGAGAGAGAAAGCTGGGGTTGGCAATGTCTTCTCCCTGCTTTCTAAAACTTGCGTAGACTCTGTCAAGTAGCCACACAGCCTGAAGGGAAAGCTGTTAGCTGGATAGGCAAACACACCTGGAAGAGCCACAGGTTCCTGCCTCGAAGCTGGACTTCCCGTTCCACATGAACCGGTATCAGCAGGGAGCCTTGGACAGTCTCCACACAGGGGCAGGAGCTCACCCTCTGATTCACCTCTCCCTGCAGGCATCAAGGGTGAGGCAGTCTGTGGCTCCCACCCTGACCGCCTCAGTCTTCTACCTTGCTTGGCTCCATGGTAATACTCTGTCCTCACCCTCCCAAAGGGGAATCCCAGGGTGAGCAAATGGCTGTGCCTTCCCCTCCCCTCCCGAGGCCTCCTTCCTGGGCTGGACCTCACCAGCTCCCAGAGCCCGGGGGTGTCGTACTGGTAGTCGAGGCTGGACAGGAGGATGAGGGGGGCAGGAGGGCCCTCGTGCTCTGCCGAGTCTCCATCACCTGAGAGGGGTGTGGAAGTGGAGAAGGCGGGCGTGTCACCCCCCATCCACTCATCCGCCTCGGGCAGCTCGCCGCCTCCTTTGGTGAGCCAATCCAGAACGGGCTTCATGGAGCCAGTGGCCCCTGGGAAAGTGGTGGCTGTAGCAGTGCTAGGGGGCTGGTCCAGAGCCACCATGGAAGGCAGAGCCTCAGGGCCAGGCTCTGCAGGGGACACTGCAGCTGCATCTGAGGTGAATGGGTAGGAGGCCAAGAGGTCCTCAGGTGTGGTCAATGGTCCCAAGCCAGTGGGGACGGGGACAGTGGTTCCAGGTATGGTAGGGGGATCAGGAGGGAGAGGCTGCTCTTGGAGAGGTGACTCTGTGGAGGTAGGGGAAAGTATGGGGCCAGGACCCGCCCATGGGCCCCAGAGGCTGAGCCTGGAAGGCTTGGCCCCAGGAAGGACATCTGAGGCTGTGGAGGGAGCCCTAGGCTCTACTGGGAAGGTGCTGGGAGCAGGAGTGACTGTGGCTTTGGGGACTGTGGGTGGGTAAGGGGTGAGTACATCCCTTGCAGGAGGGATTAGGGGAAGAAGTGGGCTCTGAAGGGGAAGGCCAAGACAGACAGGAAGGCCACTCAGCAGGCAAGTGCAGGAGCAGGCAGGCAAGGGTATGTTAAGAGGGAAAAAGACCAAGGAAAAGAAAAACAAAAACATCCGGTTAATTCTCTAAGGCAGAAACACAGAAGGCAGGCTCCAGGGGTCTGTGCTGAGGTGGGAGACCAAGGCCTAGCCTCTGGCCTCTCAGCTTAAATGTCCTCCCAAAACAGATGGGACGGACAAGCAGCCATTCTCCACTGAATCTGTCACACAAAGCAGCTGCGCTGCTCAGGACAGAGCTTCACAGGAGGCTGGCAGGCACACAGATCCCAGGCCATTAGAAAACCCTCACCCTGGGAACCCCTAGCTCCACCCTCCAACATGCCTCATCCTGGAGTTCCACTAACCTGTTGACTTGCCACCATAGGCCCAGTGTCACACGAGGCCTTGTGCGTGCACAGCTGCTGCCACACACACCAGTTACAGCCCCAGCGGCTGCTCACACAGGCCCGGCACCTGCACACAGTGCAGTCAGTCAGTCATGAAACAGAGACCGTCGTAAGGGAGCCAAGAGCTGGGGACAGACAAGGTAAGGAACTCACGGTGCAGACGGGGAAAACTCAGTAACTGCCATGCAGTCATAGAAAGAGAGGGAGGTGTTAACGATCACCACAGCACCAAACCTGAGCTCCACATTCACAGAGATATGGTCTGCAAAATGGGGGAGAGAGCCAGAACTGAAGAGTGGGAAGGGCTGGGGACCCACATGGGATGAGGCTGGCACCCCAAAAAGAGACAGGAACTAGGGTCAGAGGACAAAGTCCAGGGGACTTAGCCCAAACGCTGGAGTCCTGGAGCCAGTAAGGGGACTCAGAGCACATTCAGGACTATTTCTAGAGTCACTTCTTATCCCAGTAAGACCTCTTTAGAGTAAGATGGAAGCAGGGCGGGGCTCCCAGGTCCAGGGCTGGCCCCTTCTCTCACCCACCGGCTCCTCTCTGCAGCACTGGGGCCTCACTAGGGTCTGGGGAGGGACACATCACACCAGAACTGGTCAGTAGAGCAGGGCTCTGTTGCTCTCCAAAGTAGCAGAAATATGACTCCCCTGGCCAGAGAGATGGCAGGCCTGGCACCGACAGAAAGACCTATCAAGAAAGACAAGGGCACACTTTGGACATCATTGCATAGTAGGCTAGAGACTCTCATTTAAGGGCCTCAAGTACAGGCTGGCACTGGCATCCCTCACAAACACCCTCTGACCTTGATTGATCACAGTGAGAGAAATCCAAGGTCCGAGAGAAACGGCTGAGCAAGGACATGTAGTATTTGACGCAATGACATAAAACTCCGAGGTCTCCGTCCATCTCTGCAGCTCTCCCTACAGGGACCCTGCCCACTCTGGTCACTCACCTCCCTCCTCTCTTCCCGACTGATATTGGCAGGGCTCACAGCCACCACTCGAAGGCAGCCCAGTTCTGACTGGAAGCTCCACAGCCACTGCTCTGGGCCCTGGTCCCTTGAGCACTCTGACCGGCGACTACACCTAAGAAGAACCAGCATGTAACTGTGACCCTCCAGCAGCCACTGAGAATTCACATAGCAGAGATATCTCTAGGCCTGAGGCCTTCCCTGGTAACAGCCCTCACGTGGAGTTGATACTAGGCTTCTGCGTCTGCTATGGCAGGGAACCAAATCCCTGGGCAGGGGATAAAGAGCTGGGGCCTGGATACCCACGGATTAGAGGCTGAGAGTCAATGGACAAGGTCAAGAATCTTGTATCAGGCAGTTATAGAGATACAAGCCCAGGTTGGGGATTTGGCAGAACACTAACCTGCCCAGGAGCACACACCATCCACAATAAGGGTCCCGGTGAGCAAGGCAAGAGTCACAGTCCAGGTGCTGAGCACAAGGGGCCACAGGAACCTTCACAAGCTGTGACAGCAAAAAGGACTTGAGGTTGGCATCCAAAAACCAGTGCCTCACTGACATAATGGTCCCAGTACCTGCCCAGAGACCCCTCCCAGCAGTCCTTCCCTGGCCTGTGTCTAGGACTTACAGTAGTCTGAGTTGCTACATACAGATGCTCAAAGGTACCATCAAAGGTAAGGTCTCTGTTCACGGCAGACCCTAGCTGGATGCTCTGTTTCGAGTACGGGGCAGCACTTCTTCCAGGGCCTAAGTAGACCTAAGATGAAAGACCACGAGGCCTGGCACCAAGCCCAAAGCCACAAACTCAAGACCTTCCTCCATTCAGAACTGAAGCAATTTATGAGTAAGAATTTTCTCTATGGACGAGGGGGGGGCGGGGTCAGGGTCTTTAATACTTGTCCTCTGGAGACAGAGACAGGCAGATTTCTGAGTTTGAGAATGGCCTGGTCTTGATGAATTCCAGGGGAGACAGGTTAATGCAAACAGCCTTGGGTAAGGTTTATGAGTATGTGAGGAAAATCACAGGTAAATACCACCCATCTCTCAGAGGCGCGGCACAGACAGCTGGGGTGGCATGTAGCATGTCACACACCCCAGCCTCAAAACTTCCTAAGGACATACCCTATGCAACTGTCCTTGACTGTCACCCAGGAAAGCAATAGTATGTCCATCCTCCATGGTGACTGCCACAGCTGTTAGCTGGACTCCTGGCAGCTCCAGAATTGGTGTGGCTTCCAAAGGGACACAGCTGACCATGGGACTGGGTGTGTGGTCCGAGCCACATGGAAAAGCATCCGGAGTGTCCTACAGGTAGCAAAAAGCATCACCGAGACCCAGCCTGGGTAATCTCCCAGGACAACCATCCCCTAGGCCCTAGTCTCTGCCAGCCACCCCAATAGTCCTGCCCTGGGTAGCACACTCCCGTAGCCCGCTCCTTAGCCCTACCTCAGTGCACTTCCATCCCAAGTCTCTAGTGGTTCTATCTCCTCTTTCACCCCCACCTTGTCTGTGGCCCCATCTTTTTGGAAGCTAATTCCTCCCGTAGCCACACTTAATACTTTCTCCTGAGCTCTCCCTAAAGTTCCCAGAGCTTGGCCCCTCCTCCATTCCCAGCCCACTTGCCGGGGCCCTCTGCACCTCCCCGACTCAGTGAGCACTGTGCTGTCTCTACACCCTCCCTAGGCTTAAGCCAAGCCCCGTCGTTGCCTTTTTCTTTTGATCCAGAACCTGAGAGTGTTCACTCCTACATCCCATCTTACGCTAGAGCCACAAACACTCTTAGCTGACTTACGAAGTCACTCTTACTATAGATTTATTTATTTTACAAATGAGTACACTGTCATTGTCTTCAGACACAACAGAAGGTATCAGATCCCATTACAGATGGTTGTGAGCCATCATGTGGTTGCTGGTAATTGAACTCAGATGTCCACAGAGACACCTCTCCAGCCCCCTCCCCCCCCAAGTCACTTCTTTAGCACCTTGACTCAAGCCTACACCTGTTCTGCTCCCTGCCAAGAGGCACAGCCACTGCAGTAAGGTACTCTTCTTGCTTAGGCCTAAAAGGAAGCACCTAGCACCTGTCATGAGAGCCACTCTACCTACTCCCAGCTCCCCTCAGACTTTCTGGGCAGGTGCTTGGTGGCAAACGCCTAGACTCACCACTGGTAGCTGTGCACAGTCGGAAAGGACATCATACGCTATGTCAGCCACCTTGGTCCCGTTCTCAGCACGGCCTTCCCGGGTGTAACAGGCATCTCGAGTATAATTAGCAAGTTGGTCTACCTCATCCAGGGGGAAGGCACAGAGCACAGAGGTTCCAGATGCCCCAGTAGATGCTGATAGGGGCCAATCCACAGTGGGAGGAGCCACTGAGGAGAAAGCTGCAAAGAGTACTTCCCCACGGGCCACCTCCTTGGAAGTGGCTACAGCGGCAGCCTGGATAAGACCATAGCGACCACCCTGGCAGGCCAGGGGTAATTCCACATAAGAGTAGTAATGCTGGTCCTGAAGGCACACTCGGGACACATAGGCACGGAAAGCTCTAGAAGGGGCCTTCAGGTCTCGCCTCAAGAACAGGAAGTATGCACTGGCCCCACGTACGAAGGCACTCACGAAGTGGTGGCTGTACTCAGAGAGGCGGCCCACTGCCAGCTTGGCTGTTTCTTCATAAGAGAAGGCAGCTTGGGGGTCCGGTGGTCGTAAGGCTCGGGTTGTAATGGGAGGAATCCCACCACCTACACCCCTGCTGGTGTACCCCCGCCCCACAAATAAGAGGGGCTCTCCTGCCAATCCCTGGGCCACCAGCCCCACTGTGCTGACTGCAGGGTCATTTGCAGCCACATACTGGGTATCCCCAGGTCGCTCTGGTCGTAGCAGCAGCTGCCTGATCTGTCCCAGGCTCCGTAGCTCACAGATGCCCTGGTGTACGCTCCCACACACCACCAGAGCCTCTGGGCTCACCAGGAGCAGCTGGTTAGGGTTGTTGGTAGGCTGGGCTTGGGGACATTCATCAGGTATCACAGGTGGCAGGCAATCCCGGCTATCATTCACAGGGCCTGTGGACACCACGGCTTCCAGCTGCAACCCAGGGCTCAACTGGAACAGGAAGTTGGTGGCCCCTACATAGAGGGTACCTGAGGTGGGGTCCCTTGCCAAGTGTTGTAGATGCGTGCCATTGGCAGTAAAAGCAGCTGGTGGAGGGGACTGCAGGGTGAGGACACACCCGGCCCAGAACACCTGGAGAAGAACTGGGCCGAGGGCAGACATGGTCACCTGGCAGAGAGATGGGTTGGACGAGACTCAAATGGCCAGCAAGGTACTCGGAAGCCACTGCTAAAGGACAGGACTGTGGCAACTGAGGGCCAAGATGCTCCTTCTAACGTGGGCTACTCAGAGATTCCTAGTATTCACTAGGCCCAGATGCCCAGGGTGATCCCAGATCTACAGTTACCGGGCAGACACTGGAGACACTGCCCTTGGAAACTTCAACCCCACTCCTTCTTTGCAGACACTATGCTCTCAGGGGACCTGTACCTGCCCATACTCCACCCTAGCTCCACACCATATGTCACCCTAGCTTAATCTTCTTCCTTCTAAACTTTACTCTCTGAGTCAAGTGAGGTGACAAGGTCTCAGAGGAGGAAGAGGGCCTAGGTGGGCGATGAATTCTTGGGTAGGATAAGGAAGTCTTATAGACTACCAGCATGTCATAACAAACCAAGAGTGGATGCAGGAGTGGGTGTGGTGGCGCACACCTTTGATTCCATCACTTGGGAGGCAGAGCAAAGTGTATGTCTGTGAGTATGAAACCAGCCTGGTCTATGTGGCAAGTTCCAGGACCACCACATAGAAAGACCCTGTCTCAGAACAACAAAATGATGAAAAGTATTGGACACAGGACCTTTCAGGCCAGGAAGCCAGAGGGTGATAACCAGGGGACCAACAGGCCATGCTGGGATGAGTGGACGCTGAAGGATAGGGCCCTACACTGGGGAACCCTGGGCTACAGGGAGAGTCACACTGTTCTCCGCTGGGGTAAAGTCTGGCTCACCTGGCAGGGCCGGCTAGATCAGCAGAGAACGGCATGACCTGAGCAGGAGTCACCTAGCCGGTGGGGGGAAAACAGAATATGAAACTGGGGGCTGGACTGCAGGCATGTGGGAGCCCTGGACTACCCTCCCCACTACCCAGTCTGCCTGTGGAGCCCAGCCCAGCTTGGCCCTCAGCCACCGAACACATTCCATAGAGGACGCCTCCTCAGAGCCCACACAGGAGGGGGAGGGCAGCAGAGCCAGGCACCCGAGGGGCCTGGGAAAGGTCAACTAGAAAGGAGCCCCATGGCCATCTGGGCCCAGTAAGGCCCCCAGCACAGAGGTCCCTTCTCAGTATCCTTCCTGTCCTTCCTTACTCTGTTCTGCTCAAGGCACACGGCTATATTGCATTCACACAAGCCAGGGGCCACCCTAACCCAGATGGTACCAGCACAGAAACAGGTAACCCCCACACACTAAAATCTATGTGTATCACCTACCCTGAATGCATACACCTGCACACAAACACAGGAGCACTTGCACATACAGATACACAATGATGCGTGCAGATGGGACCTACGCACATAGTAGAGGCATACACGCAAACACAAACATGCCACCCAGAGCACATGTATCTATGTTCAGACACATGACGAATCCTACAAATCTCCGCCCCCTATAGACATTGCACAGACACATCGGACCCACCCACCAGAGACAGACACATACCACCCACATTAGATTCCTGCACATACAGACTCACGCACACTTCCCTGGCTCCAGCACTAAGTCCTAGAAAGCTGTGGAAGGCAGGTGATCTCCCCGAATTTTCTCTCCTGCAGGTTGTAGAATCAGAACCCAGAATGCAGTATGAGTGGTGGGCTGGGTATTCTGAGGAAGTGGTCATGTCTGCTTGTGCCCTGCAACCACGGGTCCAACCCTAGGACTTCTCTAGACTTTTGAGTGCCTGCTTTCCTACTTTGCAGGCCCTAGCTAAGGCTCCTAAATCCTAGACCTAAGTAACTATGGCAACACTACCTTTCCCATACTCCAGTGGTCCTCAAGCAGGAACACAGTTTGGTTATGGGACAAACTATTCTACACTGAAAAACACTTTCTCTTTCTTGTGCTCAGTCCATACTGCCCAGGCCCTCCCACCACCTAGCTGCCAGGCTGTCTATGTGGAATATTCCCAGAGTTCCCTTCTTTGCCCCTGGATTGGCCCATATATCAGAGGCCGTGGCAAGGCGCTCCTGAGGCTGCCCTATCATAAGCTGGGCTGGGCACAAGGCTAAGAGGAAGGTCCAGCAGCCTGGTGGGAGCAAGGACTCTGTGGTCACAGCCCAGTGGGAGCAGGGGGCCATGGCCACAGTCTGGCTGGGCACTGCTCCCAAAATAGCTTGGGGGTTTCCATTTTTAGTGTGCAGAGAACAGGGCAGCTCTATGGGAGCAGGAACAAGGCTGCCTCTGTTTGCCACCCTGGGGGGGGGGGGGAGAGGCTACAGGGAAAGTCTTGAACCCAGCCAGAAGCCCAGGACCGTGGCAAGGCCAGGCTACTAAAAAGCCCCCCCCCCACCTTGTTTCCAAGCCATAGAGAGACCAAGGTTCTTCCTCTGGGAGAGCAGAAGCCATCGCCTCCCCTCAGCTACTGCCTAAGGCTCCCACCACCTTGGTTCCACAGATGGGCCTTGGGCACAGGGTTCCATAGTGAGACCAGCACTTGCTGTTTCATTAGCTTGTAAATATTTGCAGCACCTACTGCATGCCAAAGTTTCTCAGCCCTCAAGGGGCAGAAACAAAGCCACTCCCCAAACTGAAGTTGAGGGGAACATACGGAGAAATGTGAGGGCTCAGAAAAGCTCAGTGCACACACAGGTCAGAGGTTGACTCTCTATAAGAAACAACGTCAATAGGGCTACATACCACGGGCAGGGAAGGACAAAGGAGAGTGACATTTTTCTCCTCCACGCTAGCACATAGATTTCAGAGTTTCAGCTACATACCACAGAGGCATCTCTAGTCCCTCCAATCTGTGAGGACCTCACTGGAATTTCTTTAAACAACAGTGGAGTGCACACACTCAGGCTTTTGGGGTACCCTCAGGCTGGAGAAAGAAAGGTCAAGACCCTCTCCCCCACACCCTCCCCCACACATGCCCCTCGTTCCTGCCTAAACTGCAGGCTTTTTCTATTCCTCCCTGCCATCACCAGGGCTGTTCCCTCAGCCTGGAATGCCCACTCCCTCTGTCTCCCATTATCTCCCACGCCCTGCCATCACCTCCCTGAGGAGCCTTCCTAGGCCTCCCAGGCTCCTGAGGAGGTAACCCTGTGTGGTAGATGAAACGGACACGCCCAGCTCCCAGCTTGACCTATCTATCCTGCTCTCCCTTGGGCTCTTGAGCCTCAGATTTCCCATTGGGTGGGAGGGGAGGAAGTGCTCTGATCAGTACATGTAGTGGAGTGAACCTGGCATGAGTGGGCCCCAAGACCATTTTCTTCTGCTCCATCCTCCCACTCTAGACAAGAGCTCTTTAAAGTTAGAGAGTACCCGCTTTTAATTAGAAGGCCTCAGCAACCGGCAGACCCAACGCAGAGCAGGTGTTCCCTACATGGTGAATGAGCCCCCATTTCACTGCCAAGGAGATCTAGCCAGGAGGGGTAATATGGAGCTCACACGCTGCTTTCCAAGCCTCTTGGCCTCTCAAAAGGCAAGGAATTGGCCCAGTTTTATTAATGATCGGACTAGAGCTTATTTGGAGCCAAGCCTCACGTCCCTAACTTGCACTGCCAGTATCTCCTCCCTGCTCCCCACATCTCAGGCTGTCCAGGCTCATCGCCAAAGTCTAACTAACTCTGCCTGTGCCCAGGCCTGCCCCACAGGCCTCTTCAGAGCCCACACTCCAAAACCCTACGGCAGGGCCCAAGACTGGTTGCCTGACTTCTGCGAAGGGCAAGCACCACCTAATCCCCTCCTGCAGCTGCTCCCACAACCGAGAGGGCTCACAAGTTCGGCTCTTCCACATCTGCACTTGTCTAGGAGTTGGGGGAAAATGGCCTTTCCTTTCAGAGCTCTGCCACCCACACCCCCGCCCCGTCTCAGTATCCACTTAAAAAGGAAGAGTTATTCTTTGACAGTGAAGTGGTGCGCACTGCACACCTGCTTTCTGGATGTTGAGGGTACAAGGGAGCCATCATTTACCAGACACCCGCCATAAATTAAGGCGCTTACCAAGCACCGGCTGGGTGTGTGGGTGCTTAGACAGAGTCCCAGTGTTAAAAGGCTCGTGGTCCTCCTTTGTCAGTCTCAGCCTGAAGAGTCTGTTATCCTATGGGGAAGCCTCCACTTCCCTGCTTCGATACTCAACCCTCAACCCTCCTCCCTCCACCGCGCCACGGGACAAAGACCCCACCAGTGGCCCAGGGAGGGCGGGGAAGGGGCCGGCCGGTCCCGACAACTGTGGTGGCGGCAGCGAGGAGGGGGCGCGGAGGAGCAGCTCCACCTCCTCTGTCTCCCAATCGCGTAACAGGCGGTGCCGCCAGAGTTTGCCTTCGCGCGCGCGAGTGTGGTCCCAACTCTGAGGACCGAAGCCGCCCACCACTCCACTCTGGCTGCCCGTGCCCAGCGGGATCGAGGCCTCGGGCCGTTCCACCTGGGTGCGCGTGGCTCTCGCCTCGGCCCCGCCTTCCCTGCCCAAGTCCCGCAACTCACCGCCCGACCCTCCTGCGGGATGCGCGCGGCGCGGCGTCCGCCCTCAGCTCCGGGCTAGCTCAGATCTGCGCGCGGCGGCCTTCCCTCCCCTCGGAGGTGGGTCTGGCGGAGCCGCAGCTGTTACCCGGAGACCGAGGGGCGGAAAAAACTGCGCCCGCCGCCCGCCCCTCCCGCCGCGGCGCTGCCTCCGCTGGGAACAAAGGAGACAAAGCCGCGTCGGCCGGCCCGGGCTCCGCTCCTTCCACCCCCCTCCCGCCCGTCGGGCCGCCCTCCCCCCGCGCGCCACCCGGACCAGGCCGGAAGCAGCCGGGAGAACGGGGTACGCGGCCCCAGCTACCCGGGACCCCGCATTCCGGTCCCGCGGGATCCGAGTTTGTGAAGGGCCTGGGGGTGATCAACCCCTCTCATTAAATGGGGGGTGCTGCACCCGGGCAGTAGCCATGGCAACGCAGCCGTGTTGGGTGAGGAGCCTAGCCCGGAGCGTGGGCGGTCCGCCCCGCCCAGCCGGGCCTCACCTGCGCGCTGCCTAGGACCGAGAGTCCGCGGCCATGGTTGTTAACCCGAGCGTTGGGATACAGCAGAGGAGCCTTTCCCCGTCCTGCCAGAGTTCGAGGGACTTGTGCCCCACACCTGCTCCGCCTGTTCCATAACCACCATCTTCACTACTCTCAAGGCACCTCGCCCAGCGTCCGGAGCGCCCTCGTTCCTTCTAGATCCCGGCCCCTGTGGCCATCCTTCCCCCAACTTTCTTCACCTGGTCTCCTAGGCGCCAGCTTTCTCCTCTTCTCACCTGGCCCTGCCCACCTTTCCTTCTTTCAGTACTCCACGACAGCCGACCTCTCCTTCCGGCCCCCACCCCTGGATGTTTGAAGAGAGCCCGGGCTTTGGACCTGAGTTTGCGCCATCACTAAGCCATGTAACCCAACACCCCTCCCCCAACCTATTTGCTCACTGACAAGTAGGGGGTGATACCACCCATAGCTCGGCTGTGAAAGCAGAGCATACTAGCTGCGAGGTGCAGAAGAAGTTGGGTCTTATTTCCTTCCTTCCTCCACGGCCTGTACCTGGAGCCATCCAGAACTCAGAAGCCTTGAGCAAGTCTGGACTCCCTCCTTGGAAAACACCTGGATCTTCCTGGGAAGGAAACCCTGGGCAGAGGTTCTCTCCTGAGGGCGTCTTATGTAGGGCCGTTCACACACGGGCTTGCCAGCAGCAATCTGTGGAGCCAGGACCTGACCCATCCTGAGGGCTTTTGAAGGACTTTGGCTCAAGGCCATTGGCATAGAAAGGCAAAATCTGCATATACGTCACCTGGAAGCCTCTAAGGTTAGAGGGCTCTAAATCGGGGAAGCCCGAGTCTTCCGTATCTGCCACTTCACTAAAAGCTGATGCTGGGCTACTCTACCATCACACCCTCACACCCCCCCCGGGGGGGGGGTGCTGGCTCGATTTGTGTCGACTTGACAGAAACATGAGTTATCTGAGAGACCTTCAGTGGGAAAATCTCTCCATAAGATCCCCCCTGTAGGGCATCTTCTTAATTAGTGATTGACAGGAGAGGGCCCAGTCCATTGAGGATGGGGACGCCCCTGGGCTGGTGGCCCTGGGCTCTGTAAGAAAGCACACTGAGCAGTAAGTGGCACCCCTCCATGAGGTTCTGTTCCTGTCAGTGATTAACAATGATGTGGAAGCTTAAACCAAATAAACCCTTTCCTCTCCCAACTTGCTTTTTGGACATGGTATTTCACTGCAACAGAAAGTAATTAAGACAGGGTCCTTTAGCTCATCGGCCTGCTTTCCAAAATACCCCTCCCTTAGGCCTCAGATCACCCCTCTTTTTCCTCCATCCCCCAGCCCCAGGTTTTGAGCACCTGATCCCAGTCAACCTAGCACCTTGTCAGCACCACCATGACAACCCTTCCGTGATAGTCACCCCAGCTCCTTTCCCCCCACCCCACCAACCCTCCTAACTTTACGCTCCACAACTCCTCGAAAGCTATCCCCACGAGACTATGACAGTCTGCGCCAACTCCCTCAATCATGTTGGCCTTCCTACTTCTGCACCTTGTAGAAGCCCCTTTCATGTTCAGGGAACCCTCTCCTCTCAAACCTTCTTACTCAAATGCATGCCTAACAGAACTAATTTCACGCTAGAGGGAGGCTTGGCCTCAGCTCTCCTGCGTCCCTCATCTGTACACATATATGATGCTCCCTGGTACTTCAGGGGTATGAACACCCTTAGGTGCTGGGCTTGTTTCACTCTCGGGGAGCTACTGTACGACAGTAAGGGATCAACTGACCAAGAGATTAGGTTCTCAGAGTTTCAAAGAACTTAGGAGTCATTTTCGGGCCATGCTTGCTGTTTAGGAATGAGCACAGCATCCAAGAGTAGAGGGCTCCTCACAGGAAACACTTCTGGCTTCACACCCACTAACAGGCCCCCACCAAAGTGTACAGCTGTGGTGCACTGGGGTGGGGGTGTGTTCTGGGGAGGCTGTTAGACTGACTCGCCACTACGGTTCTAGACCCCTACTACTCAGCACAGAGCAACACTCCACAAATTCTATTTACATAAGGCCACCCACGCCATTTAGCAGAGGAGGTCAAGGGTCATTATTCCCTCTGAAGAGAGAGGTCAAAGTTGTCAGGGCAGTCCACTTCCATGATTCACTGTACCCTTCCTTTAACTATGTCTCCACACTGCTACCAGCGAGGGCCTGAACTTTGCCCATGCCTTTTTGAGGGTCCCAGGTTACATGGACAGGACTTTGTATCAGGGATATGCAGACCAGCATGGATCTGTAATGATGGCCCCCAGTCTCTTCCTCAGAACTAAATCTCTTCCCCATCTCATGCACCAGGCTAGGTTCTACCCACTTGAGCCCTCACACAGGAAGGCCCAACAAGCCGAGGGCAATTGTATCAGGATATTCTAAGTGAGAATCCAGGGCTAATTTCATCCAACACAGTCCCAAGCTAGGACCACTAGGAGATGAGAAAGGAGCTAAAGGGGATGAGCCCTCACTCCAGGCTAAACCCCAAGTCCCAGACACCTGAAGTCAATGAGAAAACTGAGTCTGATTATAAAGATCTTTTAAATAATACAAATTCTTAGATCTTTTAATTGGATATTTATGCAAAGTTTCGATATTTAATGTAAATAGGTATTACCTATAAAATAAAATATATCTGTTGGTGAGCCCATCAGATGGTATTCTGAGTCAGGCTGAGGTTGTGTGTACCTCAAGATTCATTATATCACCAACAAAAGCTACATTCACCCTTCAGCCCCTTTGAAGAAGGATCCCAGGGCTAACTGGTCTTGAACAGCATGTAGAGCACAGGCAATGTGGCAATAAAAGTCACACAGGTAACCAGCGTGCTAGAGATAGCGTTCCTCTTAGCCTGGGTTTCTAGCCTCTGCTCCATCTCTGACAGGGCCAAGATCACACTCCCGTGTTCCAGCAAGGAGCTGGGCAGGGTGCCATCCACTGGCTCCACCATGCCTGGATGTGCCGGGGCCTTTGCAAGCTGAACCACCCTAGCCATTTGGCTGCAAGTCTTTTCCAGGCCGTCAAGCTGCTCTTGTAAACCCTGTAGGCAGGAATAGACCTGCCGGGAATGACTGAGCTGCTCTTTCATGGCCGCTGAAAGGCCATCTATATCTTTTCCTCGAGTAGAAGAAGGACCTGTTGGTGACCCGGAGCCCTGGCCCTGCCCAATGTGCACCAGGCCCCTCAGATCCATCATAAGGTCCTGGAGGTCTTTCTGTTGGAGGGAATAGCTAGAAGCCTGTTCACGGATGGCCTCCTGGAGACTCACAGGCCCTTTCTGTGCTTCCAGGAGTAAGGCCTTCAGCTCTTGGAGTCGGACACGGTTAACATAGGTGGAACCAGCCACACCTATCAGAGCTCCTAGAACTGACCCAATGAGGGACCAGTTCTTGGTCCTCTCAGCCCTAGTACGCTCTTTCTCATGACTCTCCCGCACAGCTGCAGAGAAGAGAGAGAACTTCTCTCTCTCTGAGTCTTCTGCACGCAGATATGCTATTCGGAGCCTCTTCTCTTCCTGTGGGAAGAAAGTGGTATCAGACAGCGGCAAGGAGTCTTGTGACTATAGCCACGGGGGCAGTGGCCACTCCCCTGTGACTGGCTCTACAAACACCTGCTGCATGAAGACAGAAAAATATACCTGTCGGTACAGGAGCAGAGCCATGGGGGTGTGTGTGTGACATGTGATCTTCCCACTGGGCAGTCATGCAGAGCATGTCTATAGGAAAATAAGTATCTAGTAGTCCCTGAGCCAATACCCCCATCCTCTCTTCAATAGTGTGGGTGTCAGATAGTACTTTGCTGCACTGTTCAGCCCAGTACTCAGGAAAGAATAGGCAGACAGGCTCTGGAAGTCTGGGCCTAAGACCACCACCACAGAATCTTCAGGTTTACCTCCTCCAAGACCTCTGATCAACAGTCAGGGTTACCGGCTCCATACCCTGCCATGCTAGGGGCTTGTGCAGGTAACGGAGGGCTGCTTCCTGAGGGGCCCACCTGTAGCATCCTGTGTTCCAAAGTAGCCAGTTCCAGGTACAGGTTGTCCTCCCTGGAGACTCGATCCAAGCGGTCCTTCACCTCCTTCAGCTTAGTCTGCTGAGCTTCTAAATCCTCCCGAGCTTCTCGAACGAGCCCACGAGCCACCATGAACACTTTCTCTGCCTGCAGAGAGGATGTCAGAAGGATTAGCCTTTTCTGTCCAACCCCACTCTGTGGCTCAGTTCCACAGCTAATGAGGCAACAGCTGAGCAGGGGTCACTGGGGTGTCACTATGAAAGGTAGAAACTTGAATGCTAATCCCAGCTCACTCTGGCATGCTCAACATGTGGCCACACCCACATGAAGCACTGGCTTTATTCATTCAAGCAGAAATAACATGCTCCTGAGAAACTTGCAAAGCAAACAGTGACACAATCTTTGTCCACTAGATCCAGCCAACTCTTGTCTGATGGGAACCACCATGAGGAACCATGTGTTACTGAGGCCTACAATACCTCCATCAAATCATTGCTACAGACTCTAGCTTACGGCCATGGACACTTCAACTCAGCCAAACTCACGGGTACAAATATTCTCCAAAGAGAAGAGACAACCACGTGCCTCAGATCCCCAGCCAAACCCCTGCTCTTTTCCAACCTTGCTGCACTGTTCTGTAACTGAGTGCAGACAGGTGACACAGTGCATTTCTGCAGTCACCAAAGACTTGAAAACCACAGGCAGCTTGATCCCCCCCCCCCAAGACGAAGTTTCTCAGTGCCCTTTGCATTAGCACCTTAAGGCAAAACCGTTGTCCATGAAAGACGATTTTGCTGGCATAATACACAGGGGAGTCATTAGCCAGGGACTTTTCAGTATTTGAGTATTTTCGAAGAGAGCAGAGCGCATAATTACAGAGACCTTCACTCCAGTAGTGCAGATTCAGATCTCCATATGAGATACTGAATCAATGACGTTTGTTTAAGAAAAGGCAAGTCTGAGCTGGGTGTGGTGACCCATGCCTATAATCTTAGCACTGAGGCAAGAAGATCACGAGTTCAGAGCCAGACTAGAAGATATTCTACATTTTAGGCAAGTCTGGACTTCAGGACAAAACTGTCTGGGGGGGGGGGGAAGGCTAGTTATGGTGGCACACACCTGTAATCCCAACACTCAGGAGGTGGACACAGGAAGATCAGGAGTTTGGCTGCACAGGGATTCCAAGGCCAGCCTGGAGTATGTAAGACCCTGTCTCAAAAAAACACAAAGGTGTCCACACAGTTTCCCAGCTGCCATCACACATGTAACTGGGAACTTTTTTGTTAGGAGCTCAAGCCCTATTTCCCAAATCCCAAGGCAAAGCCAGCCACCCTGGCTCTCTCCTCACCTCTGTCACATTTCCCTGGGCCTCTCGAACTTCATTGATTCCCACAAACTCTTCATATCTGTCCCACCAAGCCTTGGCAGTAGAGGCTACTTGATGCTGAACCGTGTGGCTTAGTGTTCTTCCCAATTCTGGGAGGCGGTGATACAGCCCTAAGGCTGTGGCTTCCGGTCGCTTCTCTCTAGGCTGGCTGGGACCTGGACTGCACAGAGTCCTTGTCATGAGGAGGTCTGTTCCAAGGAAGGTTCTCCGTACCAGTATATGGGGAACACCCACGTGTTGCATTGCAAACACAGGGCTGCACCCCATCATCGCAAGAGCTGTGAGGAGGACACCAGACAGATTAGCTCCTGACTGAGAGGCTAGACACAAGTCAGGTCTTGAAGCCTAAGCTAATAAACTAATTTCTGCCCCAGGCTTTCCCATGGGTTTTGGGGACAAGGGAACACTTGTAGAAAAGCGCCTCAGGGTGTCACATCTTCCCTTCCCTCCTCTGATGCCTACAGACCAGTCACCCTGAGTGCACACACACCACCTCCTA
>JADRCH010000034.1:9599569-9624177 GCA_019843965.1 Rhynchomys soricoides
TGATGCCTACAGACCAGTCACCCTGAGTGCACACACACCACCTCCTAGGTCTCTCCAACAGAACCTAGATGATGCCTACAGACCAGTCGCCCTGAGTGCACACACACCACCTCCTAGATGAGAAACTTGGTGCTTCCTTTTTCTGCTAATGCCAGAGAAAATTCTCAAACAAAAAGAGTCACAGAGGCCCTGTGGGCTGGGGGTAAAGGTTTGTAATTTCTGCCACTTGGGAGGGCTGATGCAGGAGGACTGGTCAAGAACAGCAGAGTCCAAGCTAATCAAGTCGCAGGCTAATCAGGGCTATAGAGTGAGACCTTGTCTTAAACAACAACAGAATAACTATGACAACAAGAAGTAAAAACGTTTTTAAGGGCCTGGGAGTGTAGCTCAGTGTCAGAGCACTTGCCCAGCATGCCTATGGTCATAGGTTCAATCCCCATCACTGCAAACACACACACACACACACACACACACACACACACGACTCCTTGGAAATGAGGGAATGAAAGCCTAGTGAAGGAACGCTAACTTCCAGAGTCATTCCTATAAAAGATCTTCACACCTAATCCCAGGCTCCCTGAGGCTGCCACTAGCTCTCCTCTGAAAGAACAATTCCAGGGGAGGAAAAGACCTGTTTTCCATGCTGCTTTTCTTAGATTCAAATCACACCCTCCGCCTGCTCTCCCACCTGACTTTTCAGGCTCCCAAGTCCCTGTCTCACATTTCCTCCGCCCCTCCGTGGTCATTCAGCAGGTCAGGCTCCTGTGCTCCCTTTCAGCCCTGCTTAACAACATCTACTTCCTCTGGCCTGCACAGGACAAGGAGTACCCAGAGGGCACTGCCCGGCCCAAAAACAGAAGGGGCTCAGAATCCTGAGGGAAGGGCCAAGTTACCCAGAATCCCAGAAAAACCTGGCAACTTTCTCTGGTCAAAGGGCATTAAGCCCAAGGCAGATCAGAGTGACACCTGGTGGCCAATAAGAGAAAGCAACGGGAGCTGGGAAAGAAAGAGGAAGGGCCCAGAGAACACAAAAGGGCTTCCTCAAGCTATGGTTGGAATGTCTTTCCTTAGTTCAAGGTGTGAAACTTCTCACAGGTGGTAACCGGGAGGGGGCAGGGTAATTTTGAGACTTTCTTTATATACAGATTAACTGGATTGAGGATAGGATGTGAATAGACGCAGGTGTGATGGGGCTTCCTCATGCGAAGGTTTACTCCAAGCATCCCAGGCCCCTCCTCCTCAGTGGGACTCTGTTCATCTTTAGGAAAATGAAGCTGGAGAGACAAGGGCAAGCCTTCTGGTCAGAGTGGGCTCAAGCTGAGAGCCACAGAAGAGGGGATCTTGGTGACTGACACTGGTTCCAAGCTGGTGCTCCACCTGAACTCTTGAGTCCCATTCATAAAGCTGAGGACCATACATAAGACAGCATACACCATTACCCAAGCTCCAATACCAGGACCCATAGAACTCAAGTTTCCAGTCCCTCAGCAGCTCTGCAAGTAAGTACATCTTTCATCAAGGCAAAGCCCTGATACCCACTCTCCTTCCATCGACACTTGGCAGACATGAGCTGGCCACCGCTGCCTCTCACCTCCCTCCCAAGAGACAGATGTTAGGGATGAACCATGCCAGACAGGCTCTGCGCCTCTACAGCCCCAGCTGCTTCCCGTCTCTTTTGATCCTAGTCTATGACTCAGAGGCCCCCATCTCTCCATAGCTTTCAGAATCCCATCTCTTCCAGAAGTCACTGCTTCCTCTCAACTTCCTTCAGCCCTCATAGCTCAGTTCCTGGCTTGTCCTCGACTAGCCGTCTGCTCTTAGTTTCCTGGAATATCACCTACACAGAGCCGAGATGAGACCTACAGCTTGTTTCCAACAGAGCAGCCTGAGGGCAGGTTAACACAGGAGTAAAAGCATAGCCTATAGTTCCCGTCTCACCTGGCAGGCATAGAGATCTGGCAGAAACCAGAAAGGTCAGGCACTCCCAGCCCTCAACCCCCGCCCCCTTCCCATAGCCACACTCAGTTCCAACCACCCTGACACTCTAAGCATGATCTGTACAAGTCTGTGCCCTGCCACCTCCAAGTATACCCCTCTTGCTCCACAAGTCTGTGGCCTGTCTATGTCTGCTCAAATGCCCCCCCTTTCAATAAGGCCTTCCTTGACCACCCCTTACTTGCCACCTTTCCTACTTTCTGCATAGCACTTGGTAATAGCAGGGCCGTTACAGAGAAGTGTCAGGAACTCCCTCCTTGTTTCCCTCATCTACTCCCTCCTTTCAGCCTCTCCTTGCCACCCCGCCATGCACTGGCCTGTTTCTCAATGGGAATCACATCTGTACACAGGTGACTCACAGGCCCTTCAGCCATCGAGGGAAGAATGACGCTGGCAGAGGGAAAACCTAGGAAGCTCTTGGAGTCACCTAAAACCTGCAAGGTGTTCAATGCAGCTAGAAGGTAAAACAGAGAAGGCTGGACAGATGGACAGAGGTCACATTAAGCAGGAGCCTATGTCCCGAATCTTGTTTTCTCCGATTGGTTCTCCATTGTCAGCATATGGCTGCCTCCTACTCAGCTTTTCCACACGAGGTAGTGGTGATTTCTTCCTGGTACACTTTCTCAGATACCAGTATCTCCCAGTCCCAGCCCTTTATTGCAATACTGGGAGGTTAAGCCCATGAGCTTGTGTTCTACATCTCTAGTTCTCACCTTGTCTGTTCCTCCCCCCGACGGGGCTTCTTTCTCTGTGTAACCCTGACTGGCTGTCCTAACACTCACTTTGTAGACTGGGCTAGCCTCAAACTCAGAGATCTGACTGCCTCTGCTTCCCAAGTGCTGGGATTAAAGGCATATGCCACTATGCCCAGCTTTCTCTCTTGATCTTAAGAGTTTAAAAACTGCACACTTCTTAGGCAGGGCAACATACGATCTCAGACACTGCTCAGTAGTTGATGAGACACCTCATCCAGCCACTGGCTCTGTGTCTCGTCAGACCCCTTGCCAGATTGCCAGAACTCCTGTCCCTACTTGTTTTGACCCTCTCTGCAGTGGCCTTTGGTTCCACCCTTGTCCACTTATCTGCTCAAATGTCACCTGGTCCTTGTCCAGATCACCTCCACCTCTGCCAATTCTTGATCTTTGTCATTTGCCCTTCATCAGCCTGTGCATTGTGATAGCACCCTCTTCCTTCCAAGGTCGTTTTCACTTGGCTTCCATTTGCCCTCATCTCCCTAACTGCCAGACACTTTTGCAGCCCAAGATGCAGTATCAGATTCTCCTCTCATGCAGCCGTCCGGACTGAAAATGCTAGAGGGGGCTGAGGTAGCTTCATGGTGGAGAGAGCATCCTGGTCTTGCAGGGGAAGAAACAAGTTTGGCTCCCAGCATGCAGATTGGTGCTTGTATCACCTATAACTCCAGTTACAGGGACTCACTGCCCCCTTCTGGCCTCCATGGACATTTGCATTTAAGTTCACATCCCTCCATAGACACACAAAAGCACATGTAATTAAAATAAGATATAAAAATAAATAAAATATAAACATAAAGGCACATGCCTTTAATCCCTGCACACAGGAAGCAGAGGCAGGTGGATCTCTGTGAGTTCAAGGCCAACCTGGTCTACATAGTGAGTTCCAGGTCAGCCAAGGCTACATAGTGAGACCCTGTCAAAATAATCAATCAATAAAATGGAAAATATTTTTTAAACAATTAACTTTATAATTGGGTATGGTGGCGCATGCCTTTAACCCAAGTACTCAGAAGGCAGAAGCAGTCAGATCTCCATGAGTTCTAGGCTAACCAGGCCTACACAGTAAGCCACTGTCTCAAAAACAAAAACAAAAACAAAACCCTCAAAAACCTGGTTTTGGGGGCTGGAGAGATGACCCAGTGGTTAAGGGCAATTGCTGCTTTCAGGGGTCCAGGGTTTAGTTCCCAGGACACATATCAATACCACAAGCTCTAGGGGATCCGACTCCCTCTTTTGGCTTCCCCAGAAACTTCAGGGATAGGGTACATGGATGGACAAGCAGGCACACAGACACATGCATAAAAATTAAAAATATATTAACAAAACAACAACAACAACAAAAACAAAACCACAGGGCTAGGGATGTAGGTAAGTGGTACAGTATCGGGGAAGCCCTGGGCTTGATCCCCAGCTTTGGGAAAGAAAGTGAAAGGACTTAGCCTACTCAACCTGAAATCCCCACACTTGGGTGGCTGGGCAGGAAGACTTCTACAAGTCCCAGGCTAGCCCAGTCTACAGAGTGAGTGAGTCTCTATTTCAAACCCAAAAAGAGTGGGAGGAAATGTTTCTATAATTGGTTGTAGTAACATTTGTATAATCTTTGATGTATTAGAATCACTGAATTATACAAATTAAATATCTAAGTTATATAGTAAGCTTTATATCAGCAAACCTGTTATTAAAAAATAATAACTGGTTCAGAGAGATGGTTCAGACTAAGAGGGCATATAAATTAGTTTGGCTCCTAGCACTTACTCACACTAGGCAACTCAGAACTGCCTGTTAACTCCAGTTCTGGGGTACCTAATGGCTCTGAACTCTTAAGTCTCTCTCTCTCTCTCTCTCTTCTCTCTCTGTGTGTGACTCTTTCTCTCTCTCTCATACACACATACATTCACACACTCTCATAATTAGATTTTTTCTCAAAGACTGGGCATATAGTTCAATTATACAGCTTTTGCCTAACATTCATAAGGCCCTGGGTTCAATCCCTAGTGCAAACACACACACACACACACCTGTCACTTCTTCAGCCAAAGCTCCTCTTCAGGATTTTATATTATCTAACTGTTCAATCCATATCATGGCCTGAAACCTAACAGTAATCAATCTATTCCCCCCCCCCCGTGGTTAATGGTAACTCAGGTACAAATGAAATGCTAGGTTGACAACTTCACATCACCCTAATCCCTTTTTTCCCTCTATCTCAAATCCAATCTATTAGCAAAATCCTGCTGACTTTCTAAACCTAGGAGCCCTCCCTCTCTGTCTCGGTCAGGAATACAAAATGGTCTGGATGGCTGGACTACCTTTCACTGGTCTCCTGACAGACCCCCTTGCTTCTCCATTCCAACTCTGAGGTCAACAATCAACAAAGCAGCCAGTGGTCTTTCAGAGTACTTCATATCAACCCCTCCAAGAGTCCCGAAGTCCCTTCAAGGCAAAAGTCAATGTCTTCTCCATAGCTTACAGGGGATCTGACTCTCACTCCTCTCTGACTGCACTTTCGACTGGTTTCTCACTCCTTCCAATCATATGAAAGACTAGAACACACGAGGTCATCTCCCACCCAGGGCCTTGGCACTGCCTAGCTGTTTACAGGTGGCTCCCTGGCCTTCCTCAAGCCCTGCTCAAAGAGCCCCTGGACAGTTCCTTCTAACCACTAGCAAAAACGGACATCCCACCAAGGGAGCATTCCTTAACCACTTTCTCTGTTTATTTTTCTTCTCCCCACACAGGTCTCATAAAGCTTTGTTGTAGCTTTGTCTTACTACAATGTCAGCTTTCCTCAATCCTCAGTCCAGGGTACTATTTATATAAAGTACATACTCAAAAAAAAAAAAAAAAAAAAAAGACAACGACGACGACGAACTGGAAGAAAGAATTTGCAACAGTTGCAATCATTATTTCATAAAGTCCGAACTTTTCCCCGCGGCTCCTGAAGCTGAGGATTGGGAGATATTGGCCACTACCCACTTCTGCCATCTCCCATCCTATCTCGTGCCAGCCACCTGTGCTTTCCTCTGTTCCGGAAAGGCACTTTGCATGTACCCTCCCCTCCACCTACAAAGCTTTCTTTCTGTGCCGGATTACGAGCTTTATAGCCAGACTCCCTCCCCCACCCCCACGGTTTCGGATCGACCCAGGTAGAAGGAGCCTTCCTCCCCGTACCTGAAGAACCTAAGCCTATTAGGCTCTAGCAGTAAGCTCCGCGTCTGCCACTCATTTGACCCCTGACCGGTCAGCACCCGCCCCTGGAGGATGCATCCTTTAAAACACGTGAGTGCAACTTCCTGCCTAGCAGCCAATCAGGGGCCACGCATAGGTGCGGCAAGGGCGCAGGCTGTAAGCCCCGTTTCCGGCTTAGGATCAGGGTCTGGTGAAGGGGCTGGAGGCGCCATGTCGGGCCGCGAAGGTAAGGCTATTGGGGATGGGGATGGGGGGAACACGGATGGATGGGGGACAATGGGAGGGTGATAGATGGCGGGGATGAGCCGAGCATGCACGTGTCGCCCATAGGTGGCAAAAAGAAGCCCCTGAAACAGCCCAAGAAGCAGGCCAAAGAGATGGACGAGGTGAGGACGGGAGCGGAGGCGCGGGCGGGCGCTGAGGGAATGGGCGACTGGACTGGAGTGAACCTGCTCTACCTCTCCGCAGGAAGATAAGGCTTTCAAGCAGAAACAAAAGGAGGAACAGAAGAAACTCGAGGAGCTAAAAGCCAAGGCTGCGGGGAAGGGCCCCCTGGGTAAGTGAAGATCGAGCTAGTGTAGGTATACGAGGGCAGAACTAGGACTGTTCCGGGGCTCGTTGGTGAACTGCAGGGTTTGGTGTGCACGCTGGCCAAGCCCCCTGCCTTGGGTTTGTGCTGTTCGAAGGGGCAGGATTGGAAAGGTGGCCAGAAGTGAAATCTTCTGCCTCTCAAGACAATCTTGGGCTTCCAGTTCATGGAGAAGCTACAGAAATGAAAACACAAACATGTACGCCAAACAGATACATATAGCTAAGTTTCTGAGTATCTTCAGTTTCTGGCTCCAAATTAGTAATTCACTACTTCTTTATAGTTTGTTAACCTTAAAACATAGAACTTTACTTGCTGGTCGCGTTATCGATAATGATATTGAGTCCAGAGTCACCTTTGGGTGCTATCTAGACTAAAGGATAAAAGTCCAGGCTCCTTAACATGTATTTTGCTCTGGCTGTTATTTTGTTTTGTGGCTATGCCGGGGAGCAAACTCAGTTGTGCAAGGCAAACACTCCCTCTTGAGCTGTATCCATGCTCTCTCTGTGCCTTGCTAAAATAACCTTGCCCACGATTTTGCTTCTTAAGAGTGGATCACAGGTCCAGGAGTCCTAATATCTCATTAAGAAGTTTTAATTTTTGTATTTAAGCATATGGGTGTTATTCATGCATGCATATATGTGTACCATGTGTGTGCAGTGCCCTGGGAGACCAGACAAGGATCAGGTCTCCTTGGGACTGTAGTTACAGATGCTTGTGAGCTGGGAATTGAACACAGCTCCCCCGGAAGAGCAACCAGTACTCTTAAATGCTGAGCCATCTCTCTAACCCACTTTTTTGTTACTTTGTTTTTTAATTGCTAGACAAGTCTTTTACCATTATTATTAAAAGTTTCTGAGGCTGGCCTTGAATTTTAGCTTCTCCTGCTTTAGAGCCTGCGCCACTAGCCTGGTTTTGTGTGCATTGTAAAAGCACTATTTTGCATTTTCTAGCGATTATTTCTGCCTGTTATCAGTGTCACATAGATACTGGAATGTCACCCCAAGACCCATTACAGTGGGTTTGATCTGTTGTTTATCCACATAGCCATGAAATTTTAGCTGTTGAGATTGCTTTTTAAAATGAGGTCGGGTATCTGGCACCTTTAATCTGTGATTATGTATAAGGAGGTCAGACCTTGGTGAAATCCTGTACAGATGGAGCGTTTATAATCTGTAAATCCAAAGTGTCCCAGATCTGAGACCTAACACCAGAAGAAAACTCCACTCCTCGCCTTGGATGATAGGCTGCAGTCAAATGCAGAGACCCTGGAAGTGTTGTACTCCTTTAACATAAAGCAATAAGTATGGGGTGGGGTGAAGCATAAATGTTGGGTTCACAGTTGGAGCCCATCTCCGAAATATCATGTATACACAGATGTCCCCCAAATCCTACATACTTATGGTCCCAGGAATTTCTGATAAAGGAAATCCAACTAGTGCTACTTGTCACTGAGCTCCATACATTTTGGGTTTCTTGTTTGTTTTAAACAAGCTGTCTTAATAATTCCTCATCCTGTGACCTTGACCTCGATATGCACCTCTGTGCCTAGATTATTAAGATTTGTCTTGCCAGGCAATGGTGGCACACACCTTTTATCCCAGCACTTGGGAGGCAGAGGCAGGTGGATTTCTGAGTTCGAGGCCAGCCTGGTCTACAGAGTGAGTTCCAGGACAGCCAGGGCTACACAGAGAAACCCTCGGAAAAAAAAAAAAAAGATTTGTTTTGTCATGGATCTTTTGTGCCCTCATTCTTTTTTTTTTTTTTTTTTTGGTTTTTCGAGACAGGGTTTCTCTGTGTAGCCCTGGCTGCCCTGGAACTTACAATGTTAACCAGGCTGGCCTTAAACTGAAGAGATCCACCTGTTTCTGTCTCCAGAGTGCTAGGATTAAAAGTGTGCACCTCCACCATTGGGCTGTGCTCTTCTCTCTTAAATTAGGTATAGATAATTGTAGAACCATTTCATTGATTATCTACTGAGTGCCAACTGTATTAGCATTTTTAAAATTGAATAAAATGAAGGCATAATAAACCAATTTCTATAAATATAAGATGGGACACAGTGTGTTGTGATGTGCAGTTATGAGGGGACCATGAGGTGCCTCAGTGGGTAAAAGCCCTGCCTCTGAGTCTGAGGACCCAAGTTCAATCCCTGGGATCTATCTATATGGTGGGATTGTCTAATTCCTGAAAGTTGTCCTCTGGTTTCAACCTATGTACTATGGCATATGTGTGTGCACTGGTGTACATAGACAGACAATAAGTTAAATATAATTTGAAAGGAAAGGGACTGAAGAGGAGGCTGGGCAGTAAAGAGCACTGTTGCTCTTACAGAGGATCCAGGTTTGGTTCCCATGACTTGTACAGTTATTCACAACTATCTGGAATTCCAGCTTTATGGGATCTGAAACCCTGTTCTGACCTCTGCAGGTTCTAGGCATGCACATGGATTACATACATAAACGTAGTAAAACACGCATACAAATAAAATTAAAAATTGATTTTTAAAACTGTGCATTGAGGGACTAGAGAGATGGCTTATTTGGTAAAGTGCCCGATAAGCGTGAAGATCTGAGTCAGGTACCCACAACCCACATAAGAAAAGTCAGGCATAGTGGTGTCTAATTATGACCCCACCGCTGGCGTCAAAGACAGGCAGGTCCCTGTGGTTCTCTGGCCAACTAGCCTAGCCTACTTGGCAAGCTCCAGGCCAGTGAGATAACCCTATCTCACAAAACATGGTTGATGGGAGACACTTCCTGGGCTTCTGGCCCACACATGCACACACACAAAATAGAAAAGGGGAAGACAGTGTGATTAGAAGTTAAGCTTCCTGGGTAGAGCTCAGCATGGGCTGCACACTGCTGCTCCTATGACCTGGAGCCTTCAGCAGAAGGGTGAATTTTTTGAGACAGGGTCTCTATATTTGTGGGTTGAAACCCCTTGGGGGTCAAATGACCTTTTCACAGAGGTTATCTAAGATGATCAGAAAACAGATATTTATATTACAATTCATGACAGCAAAATTTCAGTTATGAAGTAGCAACAAAAATAATTTCATGGTTAGTGGTCATCACAACATGAAGAACTTTATTAAAGGTCACAGCATTAGGGAAGTTGAGAACCACACTTCTGTGTTCTTTCTCAAAGAAGAAAAGAAAGCTAGGTGGTAGTGGCTTTAATCCCGGCACTGACAAGGCAGGAGGCAAGTCTTGAGTTCAAGGTCAGCTAGGTCTACAGAGTGAGTTCTAAGACATGCAGGACTAACACAGAGACCCTGTCTTAAAACCAAACAAAAATAAAGAGCCCACAAAAAAAGAAGGGTGAAATTGAAGCCCACCTGTGCTGTTCAGTAAGACTCTGTCTTCAAGAAAAGAAAACACTACAAAATAGGCAGTCAGACCACCAGCTGAGAATTGAGGCTTCTCACATACCAGCCTATAACCTTGAGGAACACCAAACATCAAGACTGACTTAGCTGTAATGTAGGTTGCTGTGGCAGGAGAATCACTGATCTGAAGGACACACGGCATAGATGCAGAGCAGGACACAGATGCTGCCTTGCCTCTGCTTCAGCCATGCTTTGCCTTTCTAGAAGAGATGGTAGGAGAGCTGGGCATGTTTGTGTCAAAGTAAATGTCCAGTCCAAGAGCCAGTTATTACTGGGACCCCTTGAGGCTTTGTAGCTGTAACAATATCTTTCCCTAACCAGACCTTTTTGGTTTTGTTTTTTGTTTTTTTGTTTTTTTGTAGCCACAGGTGGAATTAAGAAATCTGGCAAAAAGTAAGCTGTTCCTCACATCTGAGGTGATGATGACCCTCCTTGTCCATTCCTATGTAAACATCTGGATTCCCTGTCATAACATCTTTGCCACCCAATAGCTAGAATGAAGTGTTATCTTGGAGTCTGTTGTACATTGTAATAAACTTTTGTAAAAAAAGAAACAATGAATAAAGTGAACAATGCAATGGCTCATTGTCTCTAGTGTTCAGCAATTCCTACCTCAGCTGTGAGTTTAGAGTGAGCCCAGTCTGGAATCCTGCCAGAGCCTACTCTTCCATCTTCATTGTACTCTGAATTCTGTACCACTTTGAATTAAACCAACTCATTTAAAAGCCGATCATTCTGTGTGCTTGTTTATCTAGTGGGGTACTTATTCAGAGATAAGTAAAAGGAAATAGTCTTTGTAAAAAATAAATAAATAAAAACCACTTGCCTTTCATATCAGGTTGCCACATTTGTTTGTGTGTTTAAAGGTAACCTGCTTTAATTCAGGCAGAGACAAGGGATCCCTGGAGCAAGCTGGATAGCTGGCCTAGCCATACAGGTGAAATTTAGGTTTACTTGAAACACCCGCCTCTGAATAACATTCCCAAGCTTGGACTTCACCATGTATTCCGGTGTGTGCTCATACATGGTGCAAAGTGACCTTGGTAAACCACAGCTCATAACTCATCCTTCGTTTCTCCTTGGCTTAGCATTTTTCAGTGCTTAAAAAAAAAAAAGCCAAAGTTCCTAACAATTAGGCTTTGAGGCAATGGCTCTCAACCTTCCTGATGCTGCGACCCTTTGATGTGATTCCTCATGCTGTGGTGACCCCCAAAGCATAAAATTTTTATTGCTACTTATAACTAATTTTGCTACTGTTACGAGGCATAGATATCTGATGTGCAACCCCCAAAGGGGTTTCTACCCACAGGACTGCAACTCTAAGGGGACATCATTTCTTTCCTTCTGATTACTACCATTTATCCTTTAGTCCATTTGCAGCCACAGATCTGAGGTGAAGGCAAGAATCACTCTTCTGGGTTTGGTTTTTTTTGTTTTGTTTTTTAGACCGCATCTCTCAATCAATGTAACCCTGGCTGTCCTGGGACTCTATGTAGACCAGGCCTGCCTCTGAGTGAGTGCTGGGATTAAAGGCATGCACCACCATGCCCAGCTCTGTTTTCTGGGGTCTTTGTTTACTAGACATTTTCTCAGTAGTGAGAAAATACACATACAGCAAGCATGCACAGAGAAAGACCCTCAGGACACCAAGCCCTTTGCTGTGTTCTTACCAACTCTTTCTTTAGGAAATCCTAACTCCTTGGGAAGCAGAGGCAAGAGGATTACGACTTGAAAGCATGATTGCGTAGCACAAAGAAGGAAAGAGGGCTGAGGATGTAGCTCAGTGAAGAGCCTTCCCAGTTCTGGAAGAAAAAAATTATACTCTTCCCTGATCATATTCTTGCCAGATGTTATCTGCCACCAACCACCAAGCAAAGAAACTCCAGAACAGAAATCAGTCTTGTTTGAGACAGGTACTGTAGCACAGACTGACTGGACAGGCCTTGATTAGAATCTTCTTGCCTCAGCCTCCCCAGTGCTGCCATTACAGGTTTGTGCCATCATGCCTAGCAATGTGACCCTAATTTAGGAGAGACAGGATGCTGGAAATCAAATCCAGAGCCTTGAATATTCTAAGCAAATACTTTAACACTGCTCAACCCCCACCTGTATTTACTGAAACACCTAATTGAGAGGCACAGGATTTCTGATTTGTCTTCTAGGACGTTCATACAACTGGAAACAATAAGCTTTCCCTGACGATATTATCTTCTTTTATGAGACAGGCTCTTACTAAATTGCTTAGGGTAACATTGATCTAGTTTAGGGCCAGC
Organism: Rhynchomys soricoides; assembly: GCA_019843965.1. Classification (NCBI taxonomy): domain Eukaryota; kingdom Metazoa; phylum Chordata; class Mammalia; order Rodentia; family Muridae; genus Rhynchomys; species Rhynchomys soricoides. Next base: position 9,611,762 of record JADRCH010000034.1, read on the forward strand.
CAGACCTTGAATTTGTGATGCCCCTGCCTAAGGTTCCAGAATAGCTGGAATTACAGGCCTGCACCATCAAGCCCAGCTAGCATACCTATAAACTCAGCACTCAGGCAGGAGAATCAAAATTTTAGAACACTGGGTTGGGGACTAGAGAAATGGTTCAGTAGTTAATAGTACTGACTGTTCTTCTAGGGGTTTTGGCTTCAATTCCTAACACCCACATGGTGGCTCCCTGTAATTCCAGTTCCAAAGGAGCTGATGCCCTCTTCTGGCCTCAGACAGACATGCAAGCAAAACACCCAAACATCTAAAACAAACAAATCAGCTTGCTTTGGTCATCTCCAAAAAGCAGCTTCTTTAGGCCCATAGGGCCTTGCCAGCTGGCACCCAGCCCTGTTTGGCTGAAAATCACTTATCAGCAGTGATAGCCTCCTGCCCCCAAACAGAAGGTACTTCTCTTTTATTTAGTTGAATCTAATCCCTCCTGACAATATCCTTTTTCTAGAATCCAGAGATCTTAGCTATTAAGATTTGGGCAATCAGGCCCACACCTAAAATTCTAGTACTTAGAGACTGAAACAGGAGAATTGAAAGTTTGAGGCCATCTCAAAAAAACAAAAACAGCTGGACATGGTGGTTCATGTCTAAAATCCCAGCACTCAGAAGGGAGGAAGGACATTCTGGAGTTCAAGGCCAGCTTTGGTTATATGTCAAGACACTGTCAAGGGGGGTGAGGGGGAAGGTGGAGGTGCTGGGAGTCTTAAACATTCAACATTCCGTTTGACAGCTAAATCAAGAAATTAAGGCAGTTCTAAGTGTCCAATGCCTTCCGACCTCTGTAGGCATCAGGCATGCATGTGGTGCACATACATATATGCAGGCAAAACTCACACATTTAAAAATTATGAGGCGGGGGCAAGGCAGGTAAGGCATTCTAGGTCTGAGTGCCCTCCTTTTCACCTGATGCCTCAGCAAACATTGATAGGCTCACAAGCTAAGTCTGGCACTGAGCAAACGGAGTAGAAAAGTCTTGATCTTGTTGCTCTCCAATGCTAATCCTTCATTTCTGGTAACTGTTCTATCCACCACTTCTGCTCATAAAAGCCTGTCACACACCCAAGCCCAACTCAAATCTTTGCTCCAGGAAGTTTTACCTCCTCTCTCTGCTGCAGTTAATTTGCACCTGTCATCCTTGTTGAAGCTGAATTTTTCTCAGAAACATCATGCATCAGCCTCCTAACCCATTTTTCTTGCTATTTCCCCCTCGTTGTGTTGGGCAATTCAAGGGCCATTCCCAGCGTGCCTTCCTCGACCTCTTGAGCTTCACTGTCTTTACGCAACTAGCACTCGGGACATAAAGACTCTCCAAAAAATAAATGGAAGTTAACAGTGGAGCAGTTCCGAATAGGAGGCACACCGTTCTCGAGACCATCCTTCCCAGACTTTTTCTCAAATACACATACTTGAAACATTTGTTGTCCTGGAAGATCCCTGCTTCCAGAAGAACAGCATCCATTCTCCTCCCCAAGTCTGCTCTTTCCAGCCTCCTCCCACAAAGAGTCTCTGGACACCGTAAAGGTGGGTCAGCCTCGAGGAGTGAGTCAAGCAGAGCTGACCCCTGAACGTTGCCTGCCTTGATTCAGGGCGAACTGCTTCTCTCTACACAGTGCCGGGGAGTGGGGGGACAGCCACAGGTGTGGTCGGGCAGACGCTCCTAGATCTCCCAACCCGGGTAATCCTGACAGCACTGCAGTGTCCCTTGCTTTACCTGGGACCTGCGGGTACCGAGCCCAGACAGGCAGGAACCTGTCCCGGGTAGAGGCGCTCTCTGTATACGTCATCCATCTGTGCCCGGTAGCTGGCCGCTGATTGGCCCGCAGGCTGGGGCGACACGCTCGTAGCTGAGGGGAACGGCGGCGCGCGGGCGGTTGGGCCAGCTCCGGCTTTTTCTGCGAACAAGGCTCTGCTTGGCGTCCTCGGATGCTGCGGGCTGAAGGTAGTCATGGCCAGGACTCCCGCACCGAACAGCCACAGGAAGCAGAGTGGCGGCCTGGAACCTCTCCCCGGTCTGTCTCGGTCCATCGAGAACCCTCCGAGCAAGCGGGCCCGGAGCTTCTCGGAGACCACAATCCCGGACCCCGAAGACCCATTCGGCGAGCACGCGGAATTTACTGCGGACGACCTAGAGGAACTCGACATCCTCGCGTCACAGGCCCTGAGCCAGTGTCCCGTCGCGCCTCGGAACCTGTCCAGTGAGTGCCTGGGGGCGTGGGGGCTGTCCAGTGAATGGCTAGGGGGCCTTTCTCCCGGCGGGTGGTGCAGACCTCTTCGGCCTGGTAGCCTTGGTACTGGCGGCTTGCACCGACGTTGCCCTCTCCCATTTTAAAAACAAAATAGCACCCGATCTAAGCGTGGTTCTGTTCAGAAAGAATTGGTGGTGAGACATCCAGAATGCCAAAAGGCCTCCCATATCCAGATTTGAAATATAAATAGCTAGACTATTATTTATTTTCCTTGAGACATGACTACGATCACCTCAGGACCGTCACAACCCATGTGAGAGGATTTAGATGTTATGCATCCCATTGTAACCCTTGGGCAGAAGAGCATAGAAAGCGTCTGACAGAGGCAAGAGGTGAAAGAGATTCTTATGAAACCAATGCTAGACGCCTAAAAGTTAGGAATGGCAACAGCCACAAGCAATAGGGAAGAAATGCCAAAGCTGCTTTCCTTCTCAGAGTTCACAATCTTGGGGAATAAATTGTCAGAAGGGTTTGATGGGCACCTTGCAAATGTTCTTAGCACTTAAAGCTTTTGAAAAATATGATTATCCCTGGAAATGTGGTCCGTCCTCCATCTCTCCAGCAATATTGCCTAGAAAACCAGGCATTGGAAAACACTCATTGCTGACCAGCTGCATTATAGGGCAGTGGTTAGGCACTACTTTTCACGAAATGGCACAAGGCAACGCCTCCTCCTCCTTCCTTGGCCTGTTTCGATCATCATCCGATCCTCTACCTTGCTCCATCCCTGGAGCCCGACCTCCTGGAGTGTATACATCTTGTTCACCATCAATCTTTAAAAACTAGCAGATCGTGTGCCTGGCGTGTCGAAGTAAATGGTATTTATGATAGAGTCACAGCTGGTGCAGTCTCCTTTCAGCTGAGCTGAGACTCTAGAAAGGGGGGAGGGTGTAAAGGGAGAGTGTCCAGACACGCTGAAAAGATTCTTTATGCGTTTATATCATGTTCTGAGATTGGAACTAATAAATACCATTTACTGGGTCTTTCTCAGCTTGGCTTTCAAGAGTGACTCTTTTGCTTTTTATGACAAGGATGGGTTCATATTAAGCCCCCAAGTATACATGGGATTTTTTTTTCTCAGACAGGTTCTCAATCTATAATTAATTAAGCTAGCCTTGAACTTGAGATCCCCGTGCCTCAGCCTCCCAAGTGCTAGGATTACAGTTCTGTGCCACCATGCTCAACCTAATGGGAACTATTTTTTATACAGGTGCTCATAAGGTCCGTCGATTAGATGGGTTACCAAATAGTCCTGTAAGGAAAAACAGAGAGGATGTTCCAGTTAAAGATAATTTTGAATTAGAAGTACTTCAGACACAATACAGAGAACTTAAAGAGAAGGTATGTAACTTTTGGGTTTCTTTCTTTTTTTTTTTTTTTTTTTCTTTTTTTTTTGGTCTGTTTGGTCCTAATGCTGAGAATTGAACCCAGGACTTTACCTTCACACATGGCTATACACAAACACTCTACTGTTAAGCTATACCCCAGCCCTAACTTATTGTATTTGTTGCTCATTAATTCATTTAGGTATGAAAAAGCATGTGTAAAATATATAAAAAATTTTAAAACAAGCATCTAGATTTGTTCCCCTGATATGAAATAAGGTTGGGGAAGGAATGCCTATAAATTTATTTACTCTGTGTATATATGTGAGCCTGTGCAAGTTTATGTGCACTGCATGCATGCAAGTGCCTGTGAAGGTCAGGGGTGTTAGATCCTTTGAAATCATCACAACTGGTGAGCCACCTAATATGGGTACTGGGGGAGTAACCGGGGTCCTCTGTAAGATCAGTGAGTGCATTTAGCTGCTAAGCCATCTCTCCAGCCTCCACAGCCTATGTCTTTATCTGAGAAACATGTCATCATAATGGTTGCTATTTTGTTAGTTTTGCAAGCTCTCATACATCTTTCCCCCTGGCCATCTGCAGGTGCCTAAGAAAACCAGAAATATACATGGCATTTTAGTCCATGGAGGGTGTGATCGTAGGGTTAAAGCTGAAAGAATCTGTATGTAAGTGGTGAGTGTATTCTGAAACTGTTCTTGCTGACTATCTGTTACTGCTTTCCAAGCTGAAAGCAATGGAAGAAGAAATCCTAATTAAGAATGGAGAAATTAAAATTTTGCGTGACTCACTGCATCAAACAGAATCTGTTCTAGAAGATCAGAAAAGATCACATTTCCTTCTTGAACAAGAAAAGACTCAAGCACTCAGTGAAAAGGAAAAGGAGTTCTCCAAAAAGGTGAGCCAGAACATTTGTTTTGCATACTATGCACAGTAGTGTTGCCTATTCACTGAATTACATTAGAAGCAATAACCAAGGCTGGGCATGCTGACATACGCCTTTCATCTTAGGAGGCAGAGGCAGGTGGATCTCTATGAGCTCTAGGCCAGCCTAGACCACACAATAAATTCCAGGCCAGTCAAGTGAGACACTGTCTCTAAAAAATAAACAAAGTAGAAACAATAACCAGTGTTGCCTGGAAACATTCAGCCATTGTTTAAATACTATTGCCCTTAGTGAATGGCACAGTTCCTTTCTTCCAGGGTCTGCATTTGTTTTGGAAAAGGACTAAGATGAAACTCTGCTTTGCTGTGGTTGTTATTCTTGGCAGGAACAAATCACTAGCTTATAATTTCTAGGATAGGCTTGATTTAGGGCTCCTTGGTAGGTTAAAAATTCAGTTGGCTTAGCTTAGTCAGAAAGAAATACATTAGCTGCCATATCCAAGTCTAGGAAGACAGGGATGTAGTAGGGCTCCAGATGAGTAAACCAGAAATCTCAGATTCTCTGTTGTGAGGCCTGCTGCTCTTTCAGCAGGGGTTCTGACCGGATGTGTGCATCCATTTCAAAACTCCAGAGCACAGTTAAGACTTGGGCTTCCTCAGCTGGGCATAAATTAGGAGGCTTATACAGCAGGGTTGCCATGGGTTCAAGGCCAGCCTGGGCCAGCCTGGGCTATCTAGTGAGATCCTTTTTCAGAAAGCCAAATAAAAGGTTCCCGCATCTCAAACTAAAAATTTTTAAAGAAGCAGCCTATTTTCGGACCAGTTCTGAAACCAAAAAGATGACTTAAGTCACATCAGGTAGGAAAGGGAGATCATGTTCCAAGAAAATGGTAAGCACCAGGCTCTCACCACTTTCCTTTAGAACATGTTCGATGCTTGTTGTGGATAGCCCTGGGGCTGTATAGGTAGGCAGCTGTCTCTACAATTTGTCTCAGTTCTGGACAGACGAGCCACCGTGTGAAGGAAAACACAACACAAAAATAGCTCAGAAACAGTGGTAACTTAATCTCCGGGCGCAGCAACTAAAACCTAATCTTGTAAGCCTTATCAGAATCTGATTCCTCTGGTGTCGAATCCGAAATGATACCAGGAGACTCTAGTAGCTACATCTTACCTATCTGCTGCTGTCTTGTTCCAAAAGAAACCTCTCTCCCTCCCCCTCCCCCTTCCTTCTCCTCTCTGACCCAAAAGTACCTCCTCCTCGCCCAGTGATTGGCTTCTTTATTCATTAGGGGATTGGTTCACAAGAAGTCACATGAGTATGTAACTTACCCTTGTCTGAAGCCCCTCCCAGGAGGGCAGAATTAACCAATACAAACAGCCCTAGGGCTGTCTGCAACAGATGCTTCAGTCAGGGATCTGCACTCTATCCCCTTTCCAGTATAGGGAGCAGTGAAGTGGACAGTAACTTTACTGTCTACCTCCATTACCTCTTCTAGCAAGTTTTATAAGCACATCTGCTTGTACCCACCACAGAGGAAAAGTTTTGGGGAAGCCCAAACATTTTTTTTTTTCCCTAATCTGGTAATGTAGCCCAGGCTGGCCTTAAAGTCACTTTATATCCAAGAATGCCCTTAAACTTCTGAGCCTCCTGCTTCTGCCTCCTGAGTGCTGAGGTTGCAGGCATAATTGCTTCCATGCCCTGTTTATTCAGCGCTAGGGATGCATCCTAGACAAACCCTCTTCCATGTGCGCTACCTTCCAGAGGGAGGGAAAGGGAAGTTCCTTTCCCTCCCTCTGCTTCCCCTTACTCTATTTCCTAACTTGCTTAAGATTTTTCTCCCTCTTATGCCCCCCTTTCTGGTTTCCTGACACACACACCCCAATCTCAGCACACACTTACACACAGATTTTGGTAAAGCTTCCAGATAATCTGCTCAGACTTCCAAGAAGACCTAGAATTCTGTACTGCTAAGTAAGATGATGTTAGCAGCCAAACCCTGTGAGGACAGAGTTTGACAGCAGTTTGGAGAGTGGAGCATGGGGTGGGGGTGGGCCCACAAAGCATGCTACTGCTGAGATGAGGTGTCTGTCTCAGCAGCTCTGTGCTGGGCACTGTGCGGCCATCATCTTTCTCTAGTCTTAAGTTCCCACCAAGTATGCTAAGAGTCTCTTCCAGTCAGTGAGGCTAACCGCCTGATGGGCTGGTTTTTGAACCCTCATAAACTGCTTCTACAGTAGAGTCTGATACGTCTTTCTAGAGTGTTTTTCAAAGGAGAAAAGGCTAACATTTGAGGACATTTCTACCACAGCAGACTCTGGTAATGTGTTTGTCATTGTTTTCCTTTACTAGTTTGAGGTTTGGAAGCTAAGGGATTTATTACTGATTTTCTTTTTTTTTTTTTTTGAGACAGACTCTCACTCTGTAACCCTGCAGCCTTAGCACTCAATATGTGGGATCACAGTGACTCCCCGGGCCTGCCTTGTTTCCTGGGTGTTAACGGTGTGCACCACCAGGCACATATTTTGGGGTATGTATATTATAGTGCTACCACAGATCTCTTTGACTTTGCAGCTCCAGTCACTGCAGTCTGAACTCCAGTTTAAAGATGCAGAAATGAATGAATTAAGGACAAGGTTTCAGAGCAGCGAACGAACAAATAAGCTAGCTGCCCCCTCCGTCTCCCACGTCAGCGTCAGGTAAGGAGGGTGCTGGGCCCGTAGTTTAGCTTGGCATTATTTTGCAAAAAGCCTGACAGCTCTCTGGATTGTTGGGAATGAGGGGCTTTTTTTTGAGGCCCTCTTTCCTGAAGGATGCAAAGGTGGCTTGGATGAGGCTACATGGTCTGAGCCAATACAGTAGAAATGTCCTCATTGTACTTGTGCTTACTCTGACTGAAGCATTGGTAACACAGTCCCTTGAGACTAAAAAAAAAAGCTGGAAAGATAATCTCTATTTTGTTTGTTGTTGTTGTGTTTAAGGAAAGAAAGGTTTATTTAGGCTCACAGTGCAGGGGGTGCAGTCCGTTATGTTGGGGAGGGCATGGCAGCAGGACTCACGGCTGAGTGCTCAGCTAGTTTTCTCCTGTCCCCTTTTTAGCCCATCCTGGACCCCAGGCTATGGTGTGGTAGTACCCACCTGCAGGGCAGGCCTTCCTTCAATTTGAAAACAGACCAGCCTTCATTTTTATGTTATTTGTTTAATTAACATTACCTCCCCCCCCCTTCCTCAAGCATGAATGGATTTCAGTCCTGGCTACTTAAAATATTTTTGCTCATTTGCTATCTGGGACTTTGTCTTACAGCCCCTCCTTTGCTGCCAGATCCACTGAGCTTGTTAATGATCTGAGTCTTGCCCTCTGCCTCCCCTAGCAGTCTCTCATGTCTGTCAGCCTTGAAATTTGAACTCTTTCTGGTATGGAACATTCTCCTGCCTTTGCTCATGTGGGGTAGAGTGTGAAATTGAACTCTCCTTGCCTTGTATGCTTCAGGCGAGACAGGACAGATGAGGAAGTTTACCCTCACCTCTTTACCCCTCAACAATAGGAAGAAGGCCTGGGTGTTGTGTGATCAGTGCCAAGGAGCTTACTCAGTTTCCAATACACATTCTAATAGACCCTCTTTGTTGTGAAGGTTCTGTTTTAAAATATATACATTTGTGTATGTTTGTACATGCAAGTACCTACAGAGCCCAGAAGAGGGCATTGGATTCCCTAGAGCTTGAGTTTCAGGCACTTATGAGCTGCCAGACAAGGGTCCTGGGAACGGAACTTAGATCTTCTGAAAGAGCAGTATTTACTCCTAATGCCGACCTATCTCCAGCACCATGATAGACTCTTTTAGAAGTTTTGGGTCCAGGCACCGATTACCAAAAGTTGGGTGTTTAACATTTAAAAAAAAATTTTTTTTTGGATGCCTAAGAGATTATGAAAATGAATGCTATCTTCAACACAGACTGACATACCCATAAAACCTCTGGTCAGAATGTCTAGGTATGAAAAGTTTATGTCAGAAATTTAATAGCTAGGAATTTAAACAGAATGCTAACTGTGCTCTCATAGTTAACTCTTTCCAGCCCTAGGAAAGGTTCTTCTGTGGGTCTAAAGTCAGAAGCATGTTCTCCACATGGTGGAAAAGCAACTTTCCCTACAAAGGAGTCCTTTAGTGCTAACGCGCCTCTCTTCCACCCCTGTCAGACTGAGGCAGGACACAAATTTCTGGTGGGCCAAGAGGGTAAGTCAAGTGTTAGTAACTGGCCACTGCGTAATGGACAAGAGGGTAAGTCAAGTGTTAGTAACTGGCCACTGTGTAATGGACAAGAGGGTAAGTCAAGTGTTAGTAACTGGCCGCTGTGTAATGGACTGCCCCAGCTCTCGCCTAAACAACCATATTTGCTTTCTATTTTCTGGGCATCAACAGTTTGACACGTAGAGACACACTGAGGCTCAGAGTCCTTCAAGGGGCCTCCGAGACTCTCCTGTCCCACTTTATTTACAATTAGACTCGCTGCCTCTCTTCCCACCACTGCCACTGCTCTCTTGAGAAACTGCAGCCACAGGTTTGGTGACCCCAACTAACGGGGCGCCACACAGTAGGTTACAGGAAGGTTGAGCAGTCCGGATGTAAGTCTCAGCCACTCCACTTACCGGCTTATGTGATCCAGGCAAGTGCATTACTATCTCAGTGTTTCAGTGTCTTTGTATGTGCGACAGCTAACGAGCTAACGTGACCATTAATCATAGGGCTGCTCTGTGAGACAAAGGACTGTGACTAAAAAAGAAAAAATGGGTTGATGATTACTATTTTCACCATATTGCTCCATTTAAGTGAGGCAAACAGATTTTCTTTTTAGGGATCTGGAGGTATTTTGGCTCTGCTTTTGACTAAGTTTAAAGAGATTATCCAGGCTTTCATATATTATGTGTAGGAGTTTCTGGAACACCTGTTCTTTTATGTTCACATTTTTTTCTAGTTTCAGATAATAAAACCCATCTGGGAGGTAACCTCATAAAGCAAGATGTGCAGCAGAGAATTCTTGCTGACAGCTGGGTGCAGAGAAAAAACACTCAAGGTACCAGAAGACCAGCTTTTCTGTAGGAGCCTGCGTGGCTCCCAGTTTTCTTCTGTGATGTACAGAATTGCCTAGGGGAATTGTCTAAGAACCCTGTCCCAAGTATCCTTTAGAGTGTTTGGGCACATGGGAGTCTGTGACTTGAAGAGAAAAACAATGTGGTCTGGTGAGACGTTTAGTGGGTAAAGGTGTCTGCCACCAAGCCTGACAACCTGAGTTTAATCCCTAGGACCCACATGATCAAAGGAGAGAACCAGTCCCCAAAAGTTGTCTTCTGATCTCCACATGTGCACTGGGGCATACATCCCCTGTGCCCAGAAAATAAATAAGTAAATAAAATTAATTTTAGTTAGGTGTGGTGTTGTGTGATGCCTTTAATCTCAATGTTCCAGAGGCAGAGGTGGGGGATATCTATGAGAGAAATAGACAGACAGACGGACAGATAGGTTTATGATTGATAGGTAGGTAGATCCGGTCAATTGGTCGATAGATAAAAGGATGTGTTGTTTTGTTTTTAAAGCTAAGAACAGGTATTTTCCAGAGACTTCTGTCCCCAGAAGCATAGCAGAGTTTAGTAGCTTCAACATGGTGAATCTTTTTTTTTATTGTTGTTTAGTTTTTTTTTTCGAGACAGGGTTTCTCTGTATAGCCTTGGCTGTCCTGGAACTCACTCTGTAGACCAGGCTGGCCTCGAACTCAGAAATCCGCCTGCCTCTGCTTCCCAAGTGCTGGGATTAAAGGCGTGCACCACCACTGCCTGGTGACATGGTGAATCTTAAGGTCCCTCATTTCTTCCCTTTAAGACTATAGAAAAGGTCTTTAGTAGTCAGGCTTGTGATCCCAGCATCTTGGAGGCTGAGGCAGGAAGATTATGAATTCAAGCCAAAGGAGGCAACATAGTGAGACAGTGTCTCAAAAAACCAAAGGAAGGGAGGAAGAATTCTCCCATGTCAGAACCTTCTAGAGCCACCTTGTCTTTTGCAGGTTCTATTTTGATAAACTTGCTTCTGAAGCAACCTTTGGTGCCAGGGTCATCTCTAGGTCTTTGTCACCTTCTGAGCAGCTGTTCTGAGGTTCCTACGGGCACCCTCTTGCAGCCACCAGGGCTCAGGTAAGCATGAGGCTCCCAAAAAGCTGGTTTGGGACTTTTCACAAAGCATGCATGCCACTGGTTCTGGCTGATATAGGAGATTGCAGCATGTTTGGGGAGGCTAAAGAACTTGGCAGACAGGCGATCTGGGGTCCCTGACCTAATCTGTTTTCTTTTGTTTCCAGTACTTTGCCTGGGGCTTCAGGCTTCAGGACCATCAGTTCTTCTGATGGGCCATTTTCCCCCTCTGCCCTGAAAGAAGCACAGAACTTGGCATTCACTGGGTTACATCTGGTTGCCAGGAGTGAGAGCTCACATGATGGAGGCGTAGCAGGCAGAAGAGTCTTCCCGCTCTGCCAGCTTCCTGGAGCTGTGCACCTCCTCCCTCTTGTACAGTTTTTCATCGGCTTACACTGCCAGGCTCTGCAAGATTTAGCCCCAGTTAAGAAGAGTGGGGCGCCTGGGGACTCTCCGACACATACCTCCTGCGTGAGCTCTGGGGTAGAGGCTAGCCCAGAGGACTCCATTTATAGCTTGGAAAGCTTTTCTGTGGCTTCGCTTAGCGTCCTTCAGCACCTGGTGTGCCACAGTGGGGCAGTTGTCTGCCTGTTGCTGTCAGGCATGGGGACCAGTGCTGCTGCCAGGGAAGGGAACTGCATTCAGACTTGTGCAGATGCAATCTCAGCCTCCAGGGAGGATGCTCATGACCAAAGCCAGCATCCACTATTGAAGATGCTTCTTCAACTCATGGCTTTCTCTTCTACAACATCAGGTCATTTTCAAGCCAGTGTCCTGAGCCAGTGCCTCAAAGTTTTGGTGAAATTAGCTGAAAACGCTTCCTCTGATTTCTTACCCAGGTATAAAGAAGATTCATGGGAGGCATGATTTCTTGAGGTCTAACCTGTGGCTTTTGCACTTTGTTCATACCTTGACTTAATCCTACTACTTAGCTATGGCTTGCTTCAGGGAGTTCTGAAGTAATGGGAAGGGGGCCAGGTAAGCAAAGGCACATTTAACATGCCACTTTGGAAGAGTGGCCAGCCCTTGGACACAGGCTGAATTAGAAGGCCTTTGAACCCGAGGTGCGGATCAGGTAAAGAACATATGGCCTAGCATATTTCAGTGAGGTAGAGTTTTGTAAGGACGTAGAGTATCAGGAGTGTCTGTAGCTATGAGCTGACCTTGTGGGAAACCTGTCAACCTTGGGTCTGCTTTTTTTCCCTATCAAAGACAGTATTTCTTTATGTAACAGACTTTGCTGTCCTGGATCTCACTCTGTAGACCAGGCTGTCCTAGAACTCACTGAGATGCACTTGCCTCTGCCTCCCAAGTGCTGGGATTAAAAGCATCCACCACCATGCCCAGCTGTGTTCACATCTATTATGAATCACATGTTACTTGCTGCTTGACAGTAGCTTGTTGGAAGGGGTAGTATACTGACTCTAGCTTACAAACAAAACACTATTGTAAATTACTAACTTGGGGTGCTAGAGAGAGGGCTCAGCAATTAAGAGTTCTTATTTTTCTTGCAGAAGACCCAAGTTTGATTCCCAGTGACCATGTTGTACTCACAACCATGTTACCCCAGTTCCAGGGAATCCAGCAGGCACGCATGTGCTATACATACATACATGTAGACAAAACATACATACACAAAGTAAACTATGTAAATAAATGAATCTTTTATATATATATATATATATATATATATATATATATATATATATATA
>JADRCH010000034.1:9624277-9696912 GCA_019843965.1 Rhynchomys soricoides
ATTCATATTCATTCCTAACCTGGGAGCTGAGAAAATTAAGAGCAAAAGATAGGGAGAATTATAAATACTGCCAGCCCACCCTCCACCCACCTGTCCATTTGTTTTTCACACAGTGTGCTTATAAGGCCAGTTCCTATAAGACTACTATGCTGATTAGGTGCAGCTTATGCTTTGGCTTTACCAGGCATCATGGCCTACGCCTCTAATCCAGCACCTGAGAGACAGAGACAGGTGGATCTCTGAGTTTGAGACCTGCCAGAGCTACACAGTGAAACCCTGTCTCAAAAAACAGTCTTGTCTAAGCTCAACATTCCTTTTTCTTGAAAGTACTTCTGTATCATGTTTTCCACATGGTATTTTCTGGCTAGTTTTACCTGTCCTAAAGTATGAAATTGAACAAGCACTTCGGTCAGTATAAACAACACGTGGGAAACAACTGCCATTCACAGGCCCAACTTACACTAGCTAGTTGCCTATTTCTTTTGTGCTCAATGAATGAGTCCAGAAACCACACAATTCCCATTCTATTGGTAGACTCTGTTCCTGCTCTGTTGCCCCTTAGGGTATTTAGAACTAAACTATTTAATGGATGCTTCTACTAGCCAAGTGACACTTCTGACTCTTTACTCCTTCACACAGAGCCTGGCTCAGTCAGTGTTTGTTAAATCCCTTTGTTTGTTAAGTGAGGCAGGAAAACTTGTCCCAAAAAATTTGACCATGTGAGGACAGTTACTGTGATACGCCATTGCCCACTGCTTTCAGACACATAGCCCAACAGTGCTTCTCTGTAGATTGCATCACATTCATGTGCTCAAGATGAACTGCACAGCTTCCTTTTCACCTGGCAAAAGCCAGGGCAGATGCTGTCACGGCTGTAAAGCAGGATATGATAAGTAGCCAGAAAACCTGCAGTCTCTGCCCAGTGTCATTGTCCCCAGGCTTGAAACAAAGCCTGCCTTGCCAGAGAGCATGATTCTGGTACTTTCTATAATGGTGCTATGTTCCTTTTTTATGTACTTACTTTCTTTTTCCTTTTTGAGACAGAGTCTCACTATGTAGTCCTGCCTGACCTAGGACTCACTCTGTAGACCAGTCTGGCTTAGGCTTAGAACTCAGAGATCTACTTGCCTCTGCTTCCCAAGTCCTGGGATTACAGGTGTACATCTCCATGCCTGGCATAACATTTTCACTGTAAAAGAAAGTTTTACATCAATGAAAAAGAAAACAAAAAACAAAACTTGGAAACCAAAGGTAGAATCTTTTCAGTTATGTTCAAGGGCCACAGAGAGCTAGGTCGGACCAGTCAGGCCAGAGAGCGGCCAAGTTAAACTCTTTTTTTTTTTTTCTCCCCCCTAGAGATCCACAGTACCTGGCAACTAAAGAATGGCCAGCTTCTTGTCTATTTGTAGAATGTGCTGTAAAATGGGGGCTCAGTGGTTAAGAGCACTCACTGCTCTTCCAGAGGACCCAGGTTCAATTCTGAGCACCCACATGGTGGCTCACAACTCTGTAATACCAGTTTTAGAGGATCTGATACCCTCACACAGGCATACAAGCAAGCAGAAAAACAAAGCACATAAAAATAATCATTTTTTAAAAGTGCTATCAAATGAGTTTACCCCAAAATAGTGAACCTTTACTTTCCAAATGCACTGATGGATAGTCTCCAACTCCATGCTCTGCTGAAATGCCACACATGTACACATTGGTACATACATGCTCTTGGCCTCCCTCCCACACACTGGCTCTCCCTCATGCTGCTATAGGTAGTGCAGATAGAGTAAACCGAGCCCCCTGGAATGGGTTCCATCCCTCAGTCCCTTTGTCTGATTCCTCAGTGGGGAGGTGAGTGAAATACATACATGTATTCATGTATTCATAGTAGGTAGGTTTTCACAAGTCAGTGCTTTCCAGCAAGTGGGAAAACCACTCTTGCCTGCTCTGTGACTGACCACGTAAGATGGCTGTAGCCGTGCCCACACTTGTTGCTGTTTGAGCCCTGGCCAGGCCTCTGCTATTACAAGGAACATTTCTCATGCTGAAGTCATGCAGCTGTATCCCAATGTGAGAGCAGACACAGGAAGGAGCCTGGGGTACAGTCATGCAGCCCCCAAACGGGGTCCTGTCCCAATTACCTGATAAAGGGCCACATAGGGGCCTGTCTTCTCTTTGAGGGCGAATGGGGTGTTTTGATGTGGTGACACTTGGTTGCATATAGCCCAGGTTCATCTCTAACTTGTGTGTGGTAAGTCCTGCCTCTTCTTCCCAAGTGCTGGGATTATATGTATGTATCACACACACCACTAAAGACCTGCCATTTTTAAACCACAAATCACAGCATTCTTATAGTAAAGTTTAGTACCTGTTTATATTTAACAGTCTTGAGGCAAGTAGGCTACAGTCAGGGCAGCAGCTTTTGAAGCCATGTCTCACTACATTAAGGGTCCCTTTGGAGAGTGTCATAACTTTGCCCATTCTTTAGGTTCTCCTGTGTGTTCCCGATGTTGCCACAGTGCCTTGGCTTAGAGCTGCCACTGTCGTGTGTGCTGCTGGCTGTTGAGCTACTCTCCGTTCTGGTGGACCATGACAGCCTAGCACAGCAGCTGTGCTCCCACTCAGGTAAAGCAGGGCAGGATGGGTCTCAACAGTTCCTATAGTGGGAGGGAGGCACTGGGGCAGGGAGAGGTTCAGAGCCCCTCAAGGGCTTCTGTACTTGTACCCCAGGCTACGATGAAAAGGGGGACCCTGAGTGAGGCTTGGCATCCTTTTCAGAAGGCTGCCTTCTCCTGAGGCTGTACATGTACATTACGTCAAGGCCTGACAAAATGGCCTCAGACACAGACTGGCTTCAGCTGGAACAAGAGGTAAGAACTCTTAAGACACTGCTCACCCTTCACCCCTTCCCATGAGCCCAGGGTCTCCTTTCCTCTTGTGGGAAAATAGGAGCTACAATTCATTGTGGTCAGTTTGTCAAACAGCAACGGGTAAAATGTAGGCTTCCTCACGCGGATGCAATACAAATGCATCCTGGGTTGCAGGGTTGCCTGATAGTGCGGCCTGGGCTTTGGGGCCTGATCCTGGTCCTGGAAGCAGTAAGCGGTTGGTGAGATTCGGGTCTGAAACCCTGAGACTACCACTACTTGTGCTGCACTTGTGCAGGCAAGTAGCTAGAGCACCTTAGAAATGCCTGCAAAAGCCCTGTGACAACTGTCTGTTCTCCATGGAATGAATATCTTCTCATTTCAGGTAGTATGGCTCTTGGCCAAGCTAAGTGTGCAGAGCCCTTCCCCACCTGGCCTTGGTTCTGACTGTCAGTGCAACATAGAGGTGAGAGGCCAGAGGCCAACATCATGGTAGCTCAGTTGGTTAAGGGCAATCCTGCTTCCCTTGGAAGTGTTGAGTAAGTCACTGGACCTCAGGCTGTGCCTGCCCTCTCTCTCCCTAGGCAGTCAGAGCACTCACTGTGATGTTGCACAGGCAATGGCTGACTGTGCGGCGGGCAGGGGGTCCAAGGACCCACCAGCAGAAGCAGACAATACGCTGTCTGCGGGACACTGTGCTGCTGCTGCATAGCCTATCTCAGAAGGACAAGCTCTTTACTGTGCATTGTGTCGAGGTCCTGCATCAGTATGACCAGGTGATGCCAGGGGTCAGCATGTTGATTCGAGCCCTTCCTGATGTGACTGACTGTGAAGGTAAGCTAGCAAGAGACTCTGTCCTAGCCTTCATGTACCTCTGCCTGAGGCTCATGAAAAAGTCAGACTCCTTTGCTGGACTTCCATGAGTCTCCTTGACACCTGAGCCATTCCTGGCACCGTGGGCATTGCCTTCCTGCTCTGGGTCTTTGAGTATGATAGGTTCCCATTTGATTGTGTCTATTGAATTGGCTTAGCTGAGCCGTGGTTTTTCCACAAAGATCTGTCCGAATTGCTTTTGTATCACTTTTGCTCACAGTAGCTGAGAAAGCAAAGCCTGTGCGTGGAAGGGACTGGTTAGTTCCTGTGATGCTAGGGAGGTTGGGTAGGCCTCCAAGCCCCAGCACCATCAGGTTAACCTCAGAACCTTCTTCCTTTTGGCTCAGAGGCTGCCCTGGATGACCTCTGTGCTACAGAGACTGATCTGGAAGACTCCGAGATGGACTGTAGCTGAGGGCTTGAGCATCCAGCCACAAGGTGGCCCCAGCTCCCACGCTGCCTTTGCCATATCCACTGATTAAAACTGCACTTCCTGCTGAGGACACAAGCTGTGTTTCCTGAGTCCGATTTGTGTGGCTGAGAGGGAGGGACAGAGCAGACTAGTAGTAGGTGACTCCCCTGCTGGAGTTGAGATGGTCCTTACGGTAACTGATCTGCCCTGAGCAAGAACCCTGCCCCTCTTCGGGAATTACCCTGAGTCATAGCTCTGGGCTGGGGCCATGGCTGGAACAAGTTGTGTAGCCCAGGAGGCAGCCCTGTTTAGGAAGGCCTGGATCAGGACTGGGGGAAAGGCAGAGACTCACAGGCATGTGTGAATCATAGTGACCGCCTAGTTTAATGAGTCGTCAATGTGGGAACAGAAGTCCATCTTACCAGCCAGCAGGATCACAGATATGGATCTAGGAAGGCCTTTGGGGTGCCTGGGGAGGGAGGGAGGAGCCTTAGCACGAGGGCCAGGCCTGGCAGGCTAACTAGCAGGGCGGGCCCTGTTCAGGAGGCAGGCCTATGGGTGGGCCCAGGCAGTTTTACTTCCTGAGCCACTGCTGCCAGCAGCAGAACCAGCGGAGTGCCTTGGTGGAGTGCCTTGCTGCCTGCTTCTCGGTAAGTGTGGGTTAAGGGTATGGGGTAAGGCAGAAGAGGAGCAGTTTCCCTCACCCTAAAGGTGGTCAGCACTAGGGGAAAGGCCTCCCTCAAAAGGACAGTAAGCAGTGTGTCCATCCCACTACGAGAACAATCCTACCATCCAGCTTCTAGTGGCCCTTGGATAGTACCTGCTGAAGGGAAGGGCTGAGCTGTGTTTCTGCCCACACTGTACCCCACCCCAGCCCACTTCAGACCTTTCTGCTGCTACTCATTACCCCATCTACTCCCCAGGCTCAGCATGAGCTCACAGGCCCTGCCCCATGGTCACATGCAGACCCTCATCTTCTTAGACCTGGAAGCCACTGGCCTGCCTTTCTCTCAGCCCAAAGTCACAGAGCTGTGCCTGCTAGCTGTCCACAGATATGCCCTGGAGAACACCTCCATTTCTGGGGGGCAGCCACCTCCAGTGCCCAAACCACCCCGTGTGGTGGACAAGCTATCTCTGTGCATTGCTCCAGGGAAAGCTTGTAGCTCTGGGGCCAGTGAGATCACAGGTCTGAGCACAGCTGAGCTGGAAAAACACGGGCGTCAACGCTTCAATGACAACCTGGCCAACATGCTCCGAGCCTTCCTGCAGCGCCAGTCACAGCCCTGCTGCCTTGTGGCACACAATGGTGACCGCTATGACTTTCCTCTGCTCCAAGCAGAGCTTGCTTTGCTCAGCATTACCAGTCCTCTCGATGATACCTTCTGTGTGGATAGCATCGCTGCCCTAAAGGCCTTGGAACAAGCTAGCAGCCCCTTAGAGCATGGTCCAAGGAAAAGCTACAGCCTGGGCAGCATCTACACCCGCCTATATGGGCAAGCCCCGACGGACTCACACACTGCTGAAGGCGACGTGCTAGCCCTGCTCAGCATCTGTCAGTGGAAGCCACAGGCCCTACTGCAGTGGGTGGACAAACATGCCCGGCCCTTTAGCACCATCAAGCCCATGTATGGCACTACGGCTACTACTGGAACAGCCAACCCAAGACCCTGTGTTGCCACAACCACCACACTCCCGGCCACAGCCAATGTAAGTCCCAGCAATGGCAGGAGCAGAAGCAGGCAACCTAAGAATCCTCCTCCAGAGAAAGTTCCAGAAGCCCCATCACAGGAGGGGCTGTTGGCCCCACTGGGCCTGCTAACCTTCCTGACCTTGGCAATAGCCGTTCTGTATGGACTCTTCCTGGCCTTACCCGGGCAGTAAGTCAAGAGGGAAATATGACTAATAAAGGCTACCATAGCACTGACTTCTTGCTGCCTCTGCTTCTCAGCCTGGGCCTTTGGCCATAGTCAGGCCCTAGGGGTGAGGTACAGTCCCTCTCTCCTGCTCTCTTAGCGGGACAATCAAACCTGCTAGGCTAATTAACACAGGAAAAAAACAAGTTCAAGAGGTAGACAGAAATAGTTTTTGGTGTACGGCCAAGGCCAGCCACCCAGGCTCTGAAGAAAGGGGAAGTGGGTCCAACGTTACATTTATTTTTATTATAAACAAGGGTGCAGAGTCTGAATGCTCGCTCAGAAACACCAACACAGAGCTAAAACAGCCAGTGGAACGGGAGCCAACAGGGAATATGGAGGTATTCACACCTGGGCCAGAGCTACCATCCAGGCCCTCCACCCCACCTTTGGTCCAGATAACCCCTGGGCCCTGATGTCCCTGTTACTGGGACAAACTGGACTGTGGTACAGGAGTCAGGTATTCTATGGAGCTGGTGTCAAGGGAAACTGACAGTCAGAGGTCAGGTTGTCTGTCCTCCAGGAACCTGGGATTTCAACCTTACCCCAATTATCACACATCTGGAGGCAGAAAACTGTGTGTGGCTAACAGTAAAAAGGCAGTGCAGGCAGAAACCGGAGTGTGTAGTAGCAGACAGAGGCCTCTGGCCTGGCAGTAGGAGCCAGGCCAGCAAAGGTAGGAAAGCTTCCCCCACTGGAGCCTGAATAGTGAATACACGTGGCCCTCTGCATAGACCCAGGAAAGAGCGCAGTACAGTCCAGACAGACAACTGATGGAGAACAGACAGGGCTCTGCCTGGTGTGCTCTGACATCAGTCACTGACCCACCGCCACTGAGGCCCCTTGTTCTCTGCCCAGCTGCCCACTTTACTGCAAAATGCAGCCAAACCCTGGGAATAAACCCCTAGCAGCAGCTAGCTGGTTACTCCCCAAAGCAAGACATGTCCCCACAAAAATCTCGCTCTCCAAAGTGTGGCATGCCATGGCTGGTCACCCTGGGGTGAAATGGGAAATACCTCCTACCCTATTGTTTTTAATTTACTTGAAATTTCAGAAAGTACAGTTTCAGGTGAGGAAGAAAACAGGTTGGTCCGAACCAGCACTGGCAAGATTTGTGCATGCCTGGTCACCAGCAGAGGGAGCCACATGTCTAGACAAGGCACACACACCACAGGCATTGGTAAAGGGCTCTGCATATATCACTCACACATGACATAATCAAATGGCAGCCAAAGAGGCCGGAGGCAGGCTCAGGCCTTTGGGGGATCCATGTAGGCTGGGTTATATGGAGGCTGGCTCACCCCTGAAAGGAGAGAAGACACAGGTTAGCTGTGGGGACACTGGGCTGGCTGCAATGCAAGCGGGCAGGCAAGCTAGGAGGGGAGGATGTTAGGAGCAGAGGCATGAGTTGGGGGACCACGCAGGGTTCCTGAAGTCACAGTGGTACTCACCAGCCAAGGACTCGTGATAGGCTGGTGGCCCTGTGGGCTGGGCCAGGTAGGGTGGCGGGTACTGTGTCGGGTAGGGTGCAGCTGGCATTCCTGGCTGGGGAGGCATGGGATGGTAGCCCTGGTATGTTGGTCCAGGATAGCTGGGGGCCACAGGTTGAGGCTGAGCGTAAGGGGTATGAACCACGGTTGTAGTCGTGGTGTTGGTCACGACAGCTGCAACGAGAATCCTGATTAGTCAAAACCTTATGGCTCCCCAGGCCAGATGAGGCCAGGCCTGCCCCTCCCTCTTAGTCAAAACAGGTTCCTGGTCATCAGCCCTTTCCCGCTCTGGGATCTGGATGTCTGCACAGGAAGGGACATGGGTGGACCCGGGGTGGGAGGGCAAGCTTACGTCGCGGTTGGCAGCACATCTTATACAGACAGCAGCAGGAGCAGGTAAAGCATATGATGATAGTGGCGATAAACACCACAAAGACGGTCAGGCCAATGGCGACAGTCGCTCCAAACCTGCCAAAGAGCCAGTGTAACCACCCTTCACTCTTCCCTATGACCAGCCACCCTCATGTCACCTGTTCCCAGGGGACTCCTTTTGGCAAAAGACTCTTGAGAAACTCTCCAGTTGTTCGGTATGAGTCTGTTACAGCCTCAGATTCCTCATACAACAGGGCTGCTCTTTGTGAATTTATGTAAAGCCACCCCCCTCCCAGGCCGGTTCCCTGTACCCACACACCTGGTCTCTCCCTACCAACCATATGGTTGTCAGGTATATGCCACAAGCCAGGCAGGATGGGATCCAAGTCAAGACAGGCTGCCACATGCTGAAGAACTACAGCTCATACAGGCTGTGTGACACCCCTGGCTACCCTGTGGTTAACAAGCATGGCTCCATCCCAGGAGGCTAGATGGGAGGTGGTAGGGCTCTTTGGAAGAGGTCTCCCTGCCCAACCTGGGCACCCACAGAATACAGAGTCTGCCCTTTGACAGCACACAGCAAAGGCTGGAAGTTCACCCAAATTACTACCAGTAGCAGACCGAGCCCCCAACTATCTTCCCATGGTCCCAGGGCCCAGGCAGTATTCTAATAAAAGGCAAATGCTTGAACAGGAGTATTCAAAACCTAATGAAGTTAACTCCGGAGAAAAAGGATGTAAGTGCCACCCCACCCTACCATGAGGCTTCCAGCTCACAGCCCAGGGGAGCGCCAGAGCCTTAGCAGGGCCTCTTGGCCAAGGGACAGACTCCCAAAAGGAGCCTTCACCAAGACAAAACCATGAGACCATAGGTGTCTCCTCAGCAGTCAGAGGCAGGAAAGGAGAAAACACATTCACACGATCCGTGCATGCAGTGGGAGGTTCAGTATCTCTCTGCCTCTTTACAGAATGTGCCTGCTCACCCCATGTTAGCCTCGGCCTTCACTCAGGGGCTCCAGCAGCCCAGGACTTCCCCTCTTTTCATCAGGGGCCACTCAGTTTCAATCTCCTCCCCTTTCAAAGAAAAGGAAATCGAATCTTCTCAGTCTTCCCCATTCCTGACGTCAGCAGCAGGAAGAACAAACTCACAGGCCCTGTAGCCACCCTCTTAAAGACACAGCATGACTCAAACAATATGCCCAGCACCAGTGGCCAGGCAGGCACTGAGAAGGGCTGGAAGGGGGAGCAGAGCTGACACTTTCCCAGCCCTGTGTTCCCAGGCCTCTAAATGCAGCCCAGCACCAGTCTATAAGCTGCTCTGCTCACTTGACTCATCCCTCAAAAGACTTCCTAGGCAGGGCAGGACCCCAGGTTCTGGCTGACACATAAGCAGTTGACTGCCAGGGTTCCTCCTCTGCTCCCAAGCCAGGACATAACCCTGCCAGGTCTGATCATGTTTCCAGGTGTTGCTTCTGGTGCCCGAGGATCCCCCAGCCCCTGGACCCACAGGAAGCTGTTTCACAGTCACTATTGACAGTGTGTGTACCTATCTCTATGTGTGTAGAGAGTAAGTATAGTTAACAATTAAAATCTAGAGTTTGCCTAACCAGGGAGTAAAATGTATAAAAAATAATAATAAAGTAAAATTTAAAAAGCCAATTCCAATCTTTTTTTTTTTTTTTTCAAATTTCAGTTTTCTGAGACAGGGTTTCTCTGTGTAGCCCTGGCTGTCCTGGAACTCACTCTGTAGACCAGGCTAGCCTCGAACTCAGAAATCTGTCTCTGCCCCCCAAGTGCTGGGATTAAAGGTGTGCACCACCACTGCTCTGCGCCAATTCCAATCTTTAATTAAAAATTTAGCAGGGTGTGCTACCACACAAGTAATGCCTGAAATCAAGAGGCTGTTGAGGCAGGAGAATTAAGAGTTCTAGGCCAGCCTGAGCAGCATAGTGAATTGTAGGCAGGCCTGTCCCCAAAAACCCAACAAAAAAATTTAGATACTCTTTGCAAGACCCACAAAGCCAGGTGAAGCCAAGGACTTACTTCTCTGTCTTTATGTTTAGCCTGATCACCAAGCATCCAGCCATCTTCTGCCTCAGGTCTCTGTACCCCAACTCTCACTTCTACTTAGTAATACCTGCTCTTCTCTCAGACCTTGGCTCAAAGCACCAGTTCAAGGCGACACATTTCTTAACCACGAAAACACCAGACTCCTTGGCCAATCCTATGACAGAATTAAAGTCCTGTCCATTTAGATGTCCGTCTGGCAGAGACAGGTGAAGGATCTCTGAGTTTGAGGTCAGCCTTGTCTACGTTTGAGTTCCATGCCACCCAGGGCTACATAGTGAGATCCTATCTCAAAAACAACAAAAACCAAAAACCAAAGTTAAGTACACTGAGGGAAGACCTAGCCTATGCACAGCTTGACACTTGGGGCCTGCTCTTCCAGACCACTGTTCTGACCTGTGACTCAGAGGGTAAGAGCCAGAGAGAAAGGTTAAGGGTGGGACCTGTTGCTGCAGCCCTCAGGCCCCAGCGTCTTTCCTCTGGGGGCTTCTCTGAGGTCCAAAGCCACTGTCAGGCAGCAGTTCACTGTCAGCACTGAACCCCTACCATGAAATCCACTCTGTGGACGACAGTGCCCTCAGCAGAAAAGACAGCACATAGGCATCCAGTGGAATGTCTCTTTAAGAACATTCCTAAGAAAAGTGGTCATGGACAGCCCTGCCCCTCAACCAACCTCCTCTGTGCACAATTCCAAGGCTCCAAAGAACAGGAGAAGAAATCCCAGAAACCCACTCTTCCTCCTGGCTGCTGCCCACTCTCCCATTCCAGCTGTCTCCGCCCATGGCCAAAGCAGCCTTTCCACACACACTGTCAGGCCCGAGTGGTCTCCACAGAGCAGTCCACACACACCACACACTTCCAATTCACTTTTGGATTTGCTATGCTGGGTGGCTCGTTCGGAGAACGCCATGCCAGGGTGGGGGTACCAACCCCACCTCAGTGTGGTCCACTGCTTCAGATCAGCTGCCTTCTTGCCCTCAACCCCAGCTTTCATCCTGGCTCTCCCCGCTACTCTTCCCCAAATGCTCCTGTCCATCCTCCATACGTTCTTCTCACTCAAACCTTCAAGGCAAGGCCCCTGCATCCCAATCCCCATGATGGCTGTGTCTACCTGGCATCCCTGTGCAGGGATGGGTCAAGGAAGTCTGTTTGTCCATTCTCTCCTTTGTTCCTTACTGGCAGGCAGCTGCCGAACACCACCGCCAACCCATCTCCACCATCCCCTCCCCACACCTCTGGTCAGGAAGTCACAGTCATGCTGCCTGCCGTGTTGACCCATGTGTTCTTTTCCTCTTCGACTTGTTCTGTGGCCGTGGATGGTAACAAGACACGGGCGTAAGAAGGTAACATGGGGGCCCACACCTGTGGTTCTAGCAACTGAGAAGCAGAGGCAAGAAGAGGTCAACAATTTCTGGGCCAGCCCAAAGAACATAGTGAGATTCAGGTTAGCCTGGGCTACAGAGCAAGAGCCTGCCTCAGTTAATAGAGTGCCTGCTATGTAAGAGAGATGTTATTCTGGTCTGTTTTCAGTGTGCTGTGTGCTTAGAAGGCTAAGAGTCACAGAAGACCGGGGGCACTGGCCCCTTTCCCCAGGCTGGCAGCCATATCAGTCTTGGCCTTTTCTCTATGCCAGGGTCCTGCCCCGCAAAACCATATATTTAAAGGTGTTTTATTTTCTCTAGTCTCTTGAATTTGTTATTATAGACTGAGGGTCTTGCTTCTCACACCAACCACACGGGAGGCCCCAGGCTCAACCTTCAGGACTGCATGAACTTGGTGACTCCCACTGTATTTCAATCACTGGGGAGCATTGGAAGTTCAAGGTCATTCTCCGGAACATACCTAGCTCAAGGCTAGCCTGGGCTACAAAAGACTTTGTCTCAGGAAGAGAAGGAGAAAAAGAAGAGAGAAAAGCAAGGTAGGACGCCTGGCCAAGAAGTTTAGGGCACCAGAGTGTGGGGCCTCTGTGAGTGTGAGCAGGAAGACATTCCCCCTTCATGAAGGGGTCATCCCAATCCTGAGACGACTGAGACTCACAAACCTTCACATGGCGACTGAGGCACTTCTGTCATCTCAGCAGCACCTCGACTCAACATCACCACCCCCTTCCACCCATGACCACAGTACCACCTCATAGCCACGACCACAGCACCGACTCAGTTTCCCCATTAGCATAGCCATCATTCTGCCACAGCCATTGACCACCCAACTGCCACCATCTCACAGCACTACAACCTCTACCAAGTGTCACTTCCTCTCCAGTTACCTCTATCGGGTACCTACCACCCCATCCCATCACCCAGGTCAATATGGACCCCAGCCCTGGACCTTCAACTATCAGTCCTCAACCAGTTACCTCCCCCCACTCCCATCATTTGTTCCCAGCATACAGAGGAAACCTGGCTCCCTGGAGGGTCAAAGGTCCCAGTAAGCAAACATGATCACTACTTCACTGAGACACCATCCCAATGATTCTGTGCCATCTTGGTACACAGAGGCCACCCCCAATCCCACCTGAGCCCTTGTCACTTCTGCCAGGAAAAGAGACACAGCCCATGGGCTTTATTTACCCTGACATGGGGTCACTGTCAAAACTGGACCGAAACCTCAGCGCTGAACCCAGATGTTCTGGTGTCTCCGGGTTGGTGGAAAATCTGCCAACAGAAAAGAGAAAGCTCATAAGGAACACACTCAATCCCCACCTGCACCCCACAACACACTGCCTTGAGGCACACTGGAATCCCAAGCCGTGGTACCATATACTCTTCTCGAGCACATTAAAGCCAATCTACAGGACACAGCCCAAAAACACAGGCCAAGAAACAGCAGACCTCAAACTTTAAGATCTGGAAAGTACCTGCTCTGACCACAACAGGATGTGGGTGGCAACCAAGAGTGAGGGCTACATTACCACAAAGTTAAAAACAAAAGAAATACAGGGGGGAGAAAAAGACAGCAACTCTTCCATAAACAACAGTCTAAGTTGAAATCTGTCAAATGCCTGTAATTTCAGCTCTGGAGACTGGCAGAAGGATCACAAGATCGAAGCCAGCCTGAACTACATGGCAAGGTGCTTTCTGAGGAGGGAAGGGGAGGGAAGGGAGGGAAGAAACAGGGGGAAAGAGGAGAAGGAAGAAAAGAAGAGAGACAGACAGAGACAGCTTATGGTTATACAGAACTGAATAAAATGCTACTAGGTCAAAGTTTACCCAAAAAGTGCCATGGTAATGCACACCTGCAATCCCAGTCCTCAGGAAGAAGAGGCAGAGGAATTAGGAGTTAGGGCAAACCTGGGTTGCAGGAGACGCCATCCCGAATAAAACAGATAACAGTCAGGACACAGCTTAACTATTCTTAGAAGGGAATGATCTTCATTACTAGAATTTATCAAGAAGGACAAAAAATAAGCAAAACACAGTTGGATGTGATGACTGAGAATCCCAGCACCCAGGAGGCTAAGGCAAAGAACTCAATTCAAGAATTCTAGAATTCAAGCTCCTTTTAGGCTACAGAGTATGTCCCTATTGGGGGCGGGTGGAAGCTAGGCGCAGTAATACATGCCTAGAATCCCAGCAAACAAGAGGCAGGAAAATCAGAATTCAAGGTTTTTCTTGGCTTAGCAAGTTCATAGCCAGATTCAACTAAACTATAGAAGACCCTTGTAGGGGTGGGTCTGATGCTAAGGTCCTGTTCCCCAACTGGTTCTTGATCTGTCAGTAAAGAAGCTATGGGCCAATGGCTGGGCAGAAGGAACAGGTGGGAGTTCCAGGTCCCTGGAGAAAAGAGACACAAGGAGAGGGGAGACAGAGTTCACTATGCTTCTGATGGAGAAAAGGTGACCAGCCATGTGAGATCTCTAAACAGAGTGGCCACATAGGCCGCTCCTCCAGCCAGGTGGTCAGGGATGTTTAGCAGGGACCAGATATAACTGAGCAACTAAAGTTTAGGGCAGGTGAGAGATAAGGACACGCTTTTCCAGGTGGGAGACAGTAGAGCCCAGCAATTGTGTCAAAAGGCAAGTTGAAATTGAACAACTGTGTGTCTGTGTTTTTTAACCATGTATTCAAGGGAAGCTGGGTGGGAGCTCGGGCGTGGCCCGATCCCAGAGTTAAGACAGGGTACCAAAAGCTACACACAACAGACCCTGTTTCAAAAAACAAAAATAAAACAAACAAAAATCCCACAAATAAACAAAAACAATAAAATTCAAAAAAAGCCAGGCATGGTAGCGCATGCCTGCACTGGGGCCTGAGGATGACTTTTGAGTTCAAGGCCATTCTGGGCTACATAATAGTGTATGTGGTGCCTCAGAGGTCAGAAGGGCACTGGATCCCCTAAGACTGGAGCTACAGGCAGTTGAGCTGCCATGTGAATAGACAAGTCAGTGCTAACGACTGAGCCATCTCTCCAGCCCCACTTCCTTTCTTTAAAGCAGAGCAAATGAAAATTTATTAAGGAAAAGTGAAAAAAAAAAAAAATCCAGTGCAAAGCCTCAGAGAGAGGGAATAATGGAGCCAGAGTGCAGGGACTAGATAGTGGAGAGAAGCCTGCTACCCAAGTCCTCCTGGTGGCCTTCCCTAGTTTCACGGAGGGACATCTAGGAAGCTGGGGATCATTTCCAGAAGCTTTGGGATGCCACGGTAAATATTAGACCCACAGCCCACAAAATGTGGAGGCCATGATGACTGTATACACTTGGACAGGACCTGAAACACCATGTCTCATGAGGAAGGGAGAAAAGAATAGCCGGGCAGTGGTGGCGCACGCCTTTAATCCCAGCACTTGGGAGGCAGAGACAGGTGGATCTCTGAGTTTGAGGCCAGCCTGGTCTACAAAGTGAGTTCCAGGACAGCCAGAGTTTTTAAAACCCTGCCTCAAAAAAACAAAATAAAACCAATAATGCCCACAGGGCTCTGGAGCATAAGATTAACATGCACTGATGCCAAATGACAAAACGCACTGTTGAATGAACACACGGGCCAATGAGAGAGCTCTCGCCTCTAAGCCTCACTTGAGTTCATTACCTGGGTGGAGATTCAGTACCACAGCGGAGGGAGAGATCTGGCTCCTGACAGCTGTCCTCTGACGTCTACATGAGCACCAGGCATTTCTGTGCCTGTGCACATAATAATGTAACTCTAAAAGTGTTTAAAGAATAAAGACAAGACTGGCCGAAGCCATGGTAACATGGCTCAGAGGGTAAAGGTGCTTGCTGACACCTTTGGTGCTTGCTCCTGAGGACATGAGTTTGAGCTCAGAGCCTACATGGTGGGAGAAAACTGACTTGTGAAAGTCAACATCGACCCTCCATGTGGAAGGCACAACATACATACATACACACACACCAAACATAATAAAAAAGTAAACAGTGAAATTACCAGGAAGAACTTACAGACTAAAGACAGAGCAACTTGGGACTGGAGAGATGGCTCAGCGGTTAAGAGCACTGACTGCTCTTCTGGAGGTCCTGAGTTCAAATCCCAGCAACCACATGGTGGTTCACAACCATCTGTAATTGGGATCCGATGCCCGCTTCTGGTTCATCTGAAGACAGCTACAGTGTACTTACATAATATCTGGGCCGGAGTGAGCAGGGCCAGAGCAAGGGAAAAAAACAGAGCAACTCTGAGAACTTGAAGCTCCCTAGAAAGACACTGAAGAGATTTCTAAGCAAATCAAAACTTCAAGATTTGGAAAAGGGAGGCAGGGAGGTTGGATCCCCAGCACAAAGCAAAACAAAAACAAACTTGGAAAAAAAAGCAAAAAACTGAAGATATGAAGAATTCTCAGCCTATTTATACTGCAGGCAATAAGACTGCAGTCCAAAAGCCAGCTGATATAGAGATTAGACCGGGTGTACACCAGGTTAGCCCAGCAGAAATGCTGCCAGTGGAACTGAAGGAGGTAGACAAGGATCTAAGGGCATACTGCGGGACTCAGCTCCCACAGGACCCAACCATGGTGCTATGCCATTGTACACCATTGTCCAAGACAAAGAAAGGACCGCAAGGACAACTAGGTCCTTGGAAGCTGCATGGACATCCCTCCCAGCTTGGACTGCACCAGTGGGAAGGTGTTATGCTCAGGCTTATCGCTGCAGATTTGTCTCTGCCTTGCTTTTTCAAGTTAGAGATCAATCTGAAGCATTATCGCCTCCTGGTGGCCCGGATGTGTCGGTGCACATCTTCAACCCCAGCATTTGGGAGGCAGAGGTAGGCAGGCAGGCAGATCTCTGATGAGGTCAATCTGGTCTACACAGAAAGTTCCAGGAGAGCCAGGACTACACAGTGAGACCCTGCATCAAAAAATCAAAGTAAATAAATGCAGGAACTGGAGAAATGGTTCAGTGGTGAAGAGCACTTTGATGTTCTTATAGAAAACCTAGCTTTGGTTCCCAGGCCCCACATGGCAGCTCACACTGTGTAACTCCAGTTCCAGGGACCTGATGCTCTCTTCTGGACTTTTTGGTCATAGTATATATATTGTGCACATACATACATGCAGGCAATTACATACATGCAGGCAAAAACACCCATGCACACAAAATAAAAATAAATAAATCTTTAAAGATTTATTGATTTATTTATCTATTATGTATACAGTGGTCTGCAGGCCAGAAGAGGGCACCAGATCTCATTATAAATGGTTATGAGCTACCATGTGGTTGCTGGAAATTGAACTGAAGACCTCTGGAAGAGTAGCCAGTGCTCTTAACCTCTGAGCCATCCCTCCAGCCCCAATAAATATATCTTAAATAAATAAAATAAAATGGACAGTGCCTAAGGATCCACATCTGAGATCATCCTCCAGTCTCTGCATATATTTGAGCCCCCCCCCCCCCCCCCGTGCACTTTCTGTCGGAGTTTGCCTTGCTAAGTCTGGGGCTTTCTTGCTGGGAACTCTACTGAGCTACATCTCAGGTGACCTATTACATCTAAATGGAATGCCTAAGCTGGGTATAATGCATGCACTCACAGTTCCAACAATTTACTAATCAGAGATAGGAAGGTTGTTTGAGATCAACCTGGGAAACCCAGCAAAATCCTGTAGCAAAAAAAAAAAAAAGTGAAAAGAGGGCTGGAGAGGTGGCTCAGTGGTTAAGAGCACTGCTGCTCTTCCAGAGGACCTGGGTTCCAATCCCAGAAACCACATGGTGGCTCACAAATGTCTGTAACTCCAATTCCAGAAGATTCTGGCTTTTGAAGGCACTGCTTGTATACAATGCACAAAAACACATGCAGGTAAAACACCCATATACATATTCTTAAATGTCAAAAGGACAGTTAGGTTGGTAGAGTACCTGCCTAGCATGCACAAGGCCATGGGTTCAATCCTCAGCCCTGCACAGCACCAGATATGGTTGTGCGCACCTGCAGTTCTAGCACTTGGGAGGCGGAGGCAAAGGAATCAGAAGTCCTTGTATGTATACTGTGTTCAAAACTAGCTTGGGATATATAGACCCTATCTTAAAATAAGTTTTTAAGCTGGCTGGTGGTGGCGCTCACCTTTAGTCCCAGCACTTAGTAGGCTGAGACAAGCAGATCTCTGAGTTCGAAGCCAGCTTAGTCTACAGAGTGAGTCCAGGACAGCCAGAGCTACACAGAAACTGGTCTTGAAGGAACAATAATAATAATAATAACAATAAGAAGAAGGTATTTTAAGTAATAAAAATTAACATAATGAAAAAATTAAATACAGTATCTATAAGCCAAGCTTGGTGATGCATACCTTTAATCCCAGCACTCAACGGGCAGAGGCAGGCAGATCATTGTGAATTTGAGACCAGCCAAAGCTACAGTTAGACCCTCTCTCTAGGTGTGTATGGGGTGTGGGGGGAAAAGACATCTGTAAAATAGAAGGACAACTAACAATTATTCTTAGTGACTAGGTGGCATCTCTGGGACCTGGCAGTTCCATGCATATCTTCAAGAACTTCTTACAGACTCATGCAACAGGAGGAAGAAGTACCAAGTTGCCCACTGCTGCAGCTATGTGTTAACAGCTTTGGACTCAGAATGACACAGCTCTGACAGCTGACTTATACTGAGGTCAAACAGTAAGGGCATTCGTTGGAACGCCCCTCAAAAATGTACCCATAAAACAATAGACTTATAAAGAATGCCAGCACGAGTGTACACCTTAAATGCAGTAGACTGGAGTGCCCATGGGA
The DNA here is from genome assembly GCA_019843965.1 of Rhynchomys soricoides. Taxonomy (NCBI): domain Eukaryota; kingdom Metazoa; phylum Chordata; class Mammalia; order Rodentia; family Muridae; genus Rhynchomys; species Rhynchomys soricoides. Next base: position 9,642,435 of record JADRCH010000034.1, read on the forward strand.
TGGAGGGGAAAAGACTGGCTGTGAGAGACTGAAGCAGACACAGACAGTGTGATCTGGACTTGGGCAGAGCAGTGATGGCTGCCTGCCATGAGCTAAGAACGACCACTACACCTTTCAACTATGACCAAGCACAAAGAAAAACATAGCTGATGCCGAGAGACCCAGCTTGGTCCTCACCGATGATGACCACAGTCTATACAGAAGATGAAATATAAATACATAAACTCTGCTGGAAGAACATAGCTCTCTGGGCACACATCCACGCCCTGCAACTTGTGTAGCACACACAGTCACAGCATATACACAATGTGGGGTACTCTCATAGCCTGGTGCCCACCCCGAGGACCTGGGGTTCAAGTACACTCCCAGAGCCAAAGCAGCTGAGGCCACTGAGCTCAGCCCAAGGCTGAGTGAAACAGAGCCCTTGAGGATGGGGGCAGGAAAGGGCAGAGCAGAGTAGCTCTAGGTAGGAAGTCCTGTCTAGAATGGGAATCCTCAAACACTCTGGCTCAAGGTACAGCCCACTATCTTGAGAGGCCAGAGGGGCCCGGCACTCTCCACAGAATGGACTGAGGTTCCTCCCCTTCTCCCTCCTCTCCCCGAACTTACCTGGACTCTGGCTCAGGACACATTTCCTCATTCCACTGGATTTTCTTCAGCACGTCAGAGCAGCAGTATTGGTTGGAACAGGAGCCACAACAGAAATCAGGACAGGACTCTGGGATCAAATTGTCTTCACCAAAGGGCCTGCACAGCTCACCATGGGCTGAAGCATAGAGACAGGTTTGTTCTCCCCTGTCCCATAAACCAGGTCTCATCCATACCCCAGGCGATGGCAGAGATTTCTGTCATCAGCGGACCACCCTCCTACCAAACCTTTGCCCTGTCCTCTGGGCCACAGCAAGGTACCCTTCATCTCTTGGCAGTCTGTTGGTTTCCTGGCAGAAGACTGACTTGTCTAAGTGTAAATCTGACTGAGCTATTTGCTGCTCTCAGAATCCTCCATTTTTAAATCAAGACCCCAAGGCAGACTGTCCATTGCAAAGGCCCTCCCTCGGCGATTACCCTTTCTGCCTCACCTCTCTTGCCTGTCCCTCACCTGAGACTCCACTCTTCCTTCAAGGCCTTATTCCCAGCCACCTCCTAGAAGCTGCCAAGCCCAGAAGGTGTACAGATGAACACAAACACACCGGAGCAACTGTAGGCACAGGACTGTCCAATAATTAATCCTCATTAACTCCATAGCAGCCTCACCTGTCGGGCACAAGCGCAGAGAGAGGCCTGAACCTCAGCCCCTACCAAGGGGCTGAATCTGAACCAATAAACAATGACAGTCACCTCATAAGATTCCACAAAGCACTTATCACTAGGCTAGGTGTGTGGCAGCCATTAGAAAATGTGGCACTGTGTGAGACCCTCGCACATAGGCTCTCAGTCCAAGAGTGAACAAGCAAATCCCAATAAACAAGATCACTTTGAGAGAAGGGCACAGGGTACCAACAAGCTTTACAACTATGTCCCTGTGTGAGAACCCCACATGAAAAACCCTCCTGAAGGCTCATCGGACTACATCTGTGGACAGTTCCTTAAGTGGACTGTGAGCTGTGTAAGCAGTCGTGAGCCAGCGCATGAACCCTGGTCAGAAAGCCCAGCCAGATCAGTCAGTATAGCATTCACTTTGAGGCTGCCAGAATGAGACCCAGGGGAAGAGGCGCTCTGACAGGCTGAGAAAAGTTAACTTGGAGGTAAAGAGGGGTACATGTTTGTTGTTGGTTTTGGCAGAACCTTACTCTGGGCAAAACCATGAAATGGGTTTATCTGACCATTGCAGGCCCCGTTCAACCAGCTCATCACCTGAAGGTGAGCCAGGCTGCCATTCTGAGGCTGAACAGCCCACACTAGTAAGACTTCTTACTTTCTTTTTATGGCAGGGTCTCACTATGTAGCCCTAGATTGCCTGGAAACTCACAACCTAGACCACGCTGGTCCCAAACTCACAGGGATCCTCCTGCCTCTGCCTTTGGAGTGTTGAGATCAAAGACAAGCGGCATCTTCTGATGCCCACATCAGCGTGTCTTTCAGGCTGAGACCCTCCAGACAAAGAACAAAACTCTCTACTCTGGAGACCCATCCTCCCAGAGCCTCACTCCGGGGGTGGGTTGACTCCCTTCTCATTTCCAAATTCATGTCAATCCTCAGGAAACAGCCCTTTTCCTCCAGGAAGCCACCCATCACAACAAAATCAGCTTCCCATGGCCAGCTAGGGGACTGTTCCAATATACACCCGAATAGGCTCCCAGCTTGCCCTTCCAAGCTCAAGTGAGTCATCCCTCTAGGATGAAAAGGGAAAGAGGTGTCTCCTCCCCAAGCCAGCCTTAGGGCCCAGCTTCTCTAGGAACACAGAGCTGTAGAGGCAGCAGATGCGGGGCTCCCAGACAGGAAACAAGCTGAGTGGGATAATCTTTGCTGGAGGGGCCAGGCTGCCTTTGAGCCTGGAGCGGGAATCCTGCCCCAGCCCTGGAACAGGTAGGGCCTTCACACTGTGAAGAACACAACAAACGTGGGCAGTATCAGTTCAGGAGGGAAGAGGTGACAAGATGAAATCAGTGGTGGGGTTCGCAGACCCCCTTTGGTAATCAGGGGGTCAAGTCGAAGCAATCTAAGACTGGTACTGCCTGGCTCCTTCCAAGGACAGCTAGGGGAAGTGTCTGACCCGACTCGGTCCCTGGGGAGCACACCCCACCCCCTCCTCCCAGGCTTACCACCCGGAGGCAGCGGCAGCAACAACAGCAGCAGCAATAGGGTCCACGGAGAGGACGCCGGCGCAGCCATGGCGGGACAGACCGGAGGACGAACAGACGGACCAAGCCCCAGGACCACGGTGCAGCCGCAACCTCCGCGACCAGCGCGGCCGTAGCCTCCTTGCCCCGCCCCGGCCGGTTTCCGGAACCCCCGCCCCAGAGGTGGGAGGGAGAGGGAAGAGGTGGGAGGGAAGGGGAAGAGGTGGGAGGGAAGGGAAGCGGCCACCCCGCCCTGCCTGGCCTTGGGAATCTCTCCAGCACCGATCTGCGAAACTTTGAGACAGGTTTCCCAGATGCAGGAAGAGGGTCTGGTGCACCCAAGTTGCTTTCTGCTCGCGGGATACTTTTGCCGGGAGACCCCCCCTTGCGACTGACTTAGGTGCCAGGAGAGGATCTCTGAGGCAACCTTATCCTAACACTTGAGCGTTATCCTAACACTTGAGCGCCAGCTGTTTACAGCTGGTCCGCGCCTCCAACTTTGCCCTCAGGGAAGCTGCGACTTTCTTGCTGGCTCAATGGATCCTCACACATATTCACGGGAGGAGGACCATGTGGAGTGAAGCAGGGAATGGTGCTCAACAAATTCGAGTTCCTTTTTAGCACATTTCCAGGACTTCAGTCTGAGGAATGTCATCCCCCTGTGACCAAGACCACTTCCAGGCAGCTGCTCACCCTGGCTGAGGGGTCCAAACCTGAGGTAAGAACTAACACTTCCCAGGGTATCCACAGGCCACCTCCTGACAGAATTCTAACAGGCTGCCCCTTCCCCTCAATGTGGGACAACGTTCCTAACAAGGCCAGGAATGGGAGGTATGGCATTCTTGTACTGCCCAGAACCTGGCACAGCTAGGACTTTCTTCTCACTACTGATCCCATGAAATGTCTGCTCGGGGACCACCTGAGTCAATGTGTGCTCTGTGCTGTACTTTCACACATTTCAAATCTGAGACTGGTGCATTGCTGTAGACAAAGATCAAGCCCTAAAGAGACGGTCTGGAAGGTCTCCAGCAGTTATTCAGCCAGTAGGATTATAGGGAGCTGGGAAAGGAAGGGAAACAACTGGTTCCTTCTGGTCAAGAGGGTGAAATCTCTAAACTATCGTACGTGAAGGAGTTTCTCTAGGTCAAAGGATTGCCCTGTCAGCAAGACAGGGCCACTCCTACGAGGACAGGCTCACTTTAAGCTGTGCTAAAGGACAGGTGGAATAATTATCCCTTTAATGACATATATTTTTCCTTCCCAGAATTCCTGGCCCCCAACTACAAGCTGCCATGAGGTTCTGTTGAGTCTGCTTTTCTCTTTTTCCCTTTTCTGTCCTTTTGAATGCTTGTCAGAACATAGATTTGCTTTTTGCTAATTCTTTGGGCTTCCTCCAAAGCTCTACTTTGCCCTCCTTGCTGGTTTAACATCAAGACAATGGCATTTCTCCTCCTCTTCGTCCTCCTCCTCCTCCTCCTCCTCCTCTTCCTCCTCCTCCTTCAGATGCAGGAGTTTTTGTTTTGCCTTTGACAAGGGTCTCAAAGGGTGGATCTGGCTGGCCTCAACTTCACACAGGTTCGACTGCTTCTACCTCCCCTAAAAGTGTGTGCCACCATACCCAGCCAGGCTTTGCTTTTAAACTATGATACAGTTGTCCGTGTTTTGAATAAACTTTGGCTGTGATTGGCTTTCCAACTTTTCCTGTCTTTGAAATCTTAAACTGGTAAAGAACACGAACTCATTCCTACATGCCTGGATAGCATCACCAGCTCAGGTAGGGTGACTGTTCCAGGGCTGGAGGGGTGGCTCAGGCACACACGTGCGGTACACATACATAAGTAGAGGCAAGCACTCATACAAATATAAAAAAATTCTGTGCAGGGACCCGGCCCAAAAGGAAGGACAACATAAACCCCACCTGACTCCATTTAAGGACCAGGCCATAAGGCCCCAGCTGCAGGGACAGACCATAAAATCTAGAACCAAGATCATAAAAACCCCTCCCAAAGAACAGCCTGGAGATAATCACAAAAATGGGGAAATATCTCAGAATGGGCCATCTGTGCCTGGCAGCCCTATCTCCTAGGGTTAAATATTCATGACATAGGAATGCAGACCACTGACCACCTGTGACCCCTAACACCCACCAATAAAATTTTAGATTACCTAATCCCTGTAGAGAGTCCTCCCACCTCCACCCCCCAAGGCCTGTGTGCCTTTGTCTGGGTCACTATTTCAAAGTAATGGTCGGCTCCTACAAGCTGGTTGCTTCTGCAGAATTAAAGCTCTTTGTCTTTGCATACTGTCTGAGTCTGAAGTCTTCCTTCAGTGATTTTCAGACCCTTAACAAGAACAATGGTGATGCTCAGGAGGCCTGGCAGATGGAGGTGGCTGGGTGTGGGTGCAGCCCAGGACTGGGCCGGGAGTGGCAAGCACTAGCCCAAGGGGCTTTGTTTTTCTCACCCAGCACCTGGGCTCCTTTCATCCACTTTGGATGGTAGCCAGCCAGAGACTTCTTCCTCAGCATTCATTACACCTAGAGTAAAGGCTTTTACTGCAGGCTTAGCGGGTGATCTGTACCCTCAGATGCATCAGTATGATAGGAAGGCAGGGTTGGCTGGCTAGTCAATAGCAACGGGCATGGAGGTCATCAGGACTAGAGCCCTCTTCATTGATCTTTGGACCACACCTCCTTTGTCCCAGATAACACTAATTTTGAGGAAAGAGGAAATAATTACATTTGCTCGTCCTTGGAATTTGAATCCCAGTGGTTAATCAGCTGCAAACTCCCCAGTGCTACAAACAGCTCTGTTGTCAAGACCCTTTGATGGAAACAGCAAGAAGTTCCGTTGCCCAGCCCTCCCAGGATAAGGAGGAAATCCTGTTCTCACAAGCTCATGGGGACTGCTGGAACACTGAAGAATACAGTACCTGGAGCCAGATTCTAAGGCCCGGTGGGTGAAGACACATGCAGCCAGACCTAGCCTGACCACCTGCTCAGTCCACAGGACCCACATGGCAAAGCCAAGAAGCAGCATCAGCTAGTGGTCCACATGAATGCCATGACACCTGTGGCCCCCTGCACCCCATAAATGTAAAAGGAAAATTGTTAAAGATGGGAGGGCTAACCGTCCACTGGATGAGTTACCTCTGTACCCCCAAGCCTTCCCTTGACAGCGGTGTTTGAGGGTGCTCTCTGAGGAACCCTTTCCTAGCTTCTCAGAAGTTGCTCTTTCCTCTGTCCCCCCTTCAGACTCCAGGGAACATCCTAACCCTGCCTGCCCAGGCATCTGACATTCTCACCCTTTCTCTGAGGATGCCCCATGTACCCAACCATGCAGCTGCTCCAGCACTGCCCTTGTTCCATCTGCCTGCTTTCTTGACATTTAACTCAAAGAAGCATGGCCTTTTGCCTCCTCTTGCCTATCTCCCTCCTTGCAGCTGCTGAAATTCCTCCACACAAACTCAAAAGCAAATAAACAAACAAGAAGAAATCTTTGGGTTTTGCTTTTTGGTTTTTGTTTTGTTTTGTTTTTTTCAAGACAGGGTTTTTCTGTGTAGTTCTGGCTGTCCTGGAACTCACTCTGTAGACCAGGCTGGCCTCGAACTCAGAAATCCACCAGCCTCTGCCTCCCAAGTGCTGGGATTAAAGGCATGCGCCACCACTGCCCAGCCAATTACTTTATTTTTAATTATGTACACAGTGGGTATGCCACCTGCAGGGGTGAGCTGCGTTTACAGGCAGCGTGAAACATCATGTGTGCTGGGAACTGAACTCAGGTCCTCTGCAAGCCTACTGTGTGCTCCTCATCATCGAGCCATCTCTTCAGCCCCTCAGTCATTATTTTCAAGTGGTGATACCTCTGGCTGCAACTCAGACTTTAATGAGGTCCAGTGAAGCTGGACACTCCTGTGGAGCCTGACACAATAATCCAGGGGAGATGATCAAAATGCAGGCAACTTCTGCATCGATTTTTGTTTGTTTGTGGTGTCGGGTTTCAATCTCAGGCTTCTAGGCAAGTACTTAGTTTTGCACACATTTCGAAGGCAGAGCCAAGGTCAGCTAGAATTTTAGAGGCTAGCATGTAAGAGAGGCAGCGAGTGCCAAGGGGTGGCCATTTCCTGTGTTCCTGGGGACATGTAGGTGTGGAAGTTGGGGAATGGGGGATCAGAGGCCAGCAATTTAGCTGAAGTTTAGTATAAATTAAACTTGGGGTGGACAATGTATATGTAAACAAAGGAAAAATGAAATCTCACAAAAGCCCTTAGCGCTCCACATTGAGATGAAAGACTCAGAAAATAGGCTTGGTTAAAAGATCCTGGGCTGGAGAGATAGCTTAGTCGATTAAGAGCCCTGGCTGCTTTTCCAGAGGACCCGGGTTCAATTCCCAGCACCCACATGACAGCTCACAGCCAAATGTAACTCTAGTTCCAGAGAATCCAATGCTTTCTCCTAGCCTCTCTAGGCACGGGCATGCACTGGTGAATAGACATACAGACCACCAAATGTCCATACATAAAATAACAATAATTAAATTTAAAAATGGAAAGGAGATAACATTGTGGAGTTTGAATAAGAATGGCCCCATATGCTCGTCTATTTCAATGCTTTGTCACTAAGGAGTGGCTCTACTTGAGAGGGATTGGGAGGTGTGGCTTTGTTGAAGGAAGTGTGTCACTAAGAGTGGGGTTTTGGGGTTTCAGAAAGCCTATTCCAAGCCCCGTCTTTCTCTTTCTCCTGCCTGTGGATCCAGATGTAGAACCCTTAGTTATGTCTCCAGCACCATGCCTGCCTGTGTGCCACCATGCTCCTGTCATGATGAGAATGAACTAAACCTCTGAAACTATAAGCAAGCTCCAGCTAAATGAGGCCATGGTGTCTCTTCAGAACAATAGAATACTGACTAAGAAAGAGATCCTCCTGCCTCTCTGCATCCACATTGCTGAAGATTGCAGATGTGTGCACCACATCTGGCTGAGGGGCACCTGGGCAGAAGCTGACTGAAGGATTACAACACACACACCTATGAAAAGCCTACAATATCAGGTGACAACAGAGCTGGCAAAGAGACCACGCACACGCACACACACACGCATGCACACACACACAGGAAGAACTAGCTACAAAGTACTACCTCAGATTATTGTTTGGTTTTTTTAAAGTGTTTATTGCAAAGAATGCTGGACACCGTGCAATGCACAACTGAAAACCAGTATCATACATTCTAGGGAAAGCAGGGCATGTCGGCAGTTCCTCCCATGAACCATCTTAGCTAAAACCTAGTGGCCAGCCCCACATGCAGCTGCCTTGCAGAAGCCACTTCAGGTGCTGGAGGGAGAGGCTGTTCCAGCACAATGCCTGCTCCACTGCCATCCCTCTGCCTCAACCCTAGGCTCTCACACCTCTGGGCCCAGCAATTCCTGCCTTCCCGGGACACAGAGGAAAAAGGCTTTGGTGGTCTTTGCCTCAAGCTGCATCCAGGCATTCACAGCTGCCTACCGCAAGGATCTGCTATGGCTAACAAGTGTCCAGATAATATGACAAATATCATGAAAACTGAGAGACATGGGAGCAGAAGCTACAGGGCTCGTGTCCCGAAGGCAGTGGAATGGTTCTCCACCTCCAAGCTAGGACTTGGAGTCTGATGAGATGAGCCCAGGAGTCCCCACCCCAGGCCCACACAGACAGCAGTTTGGAAAAATGGCACTGACTTCTCAGGGGCAGATGGCACCTGCAAGCTACACAGCCCAGGGCTGGCAGGACTGGAAAAGGTGGACTATTCTGCCAGGTTTGAGCTTGGAACGGTTCTTGGATGCAGGGCCTGGCTTCCCCACAGCTGCTCTGTGGACACTAGAACAGCCAGTTACTGCTATAGAAAGTATCTTGCCCTGCTCCACAGCCTGCCTATCACCCTGCTGGTCAGCTGAAACTTGGAGCCTGAATCTGCTACATGGACCCACAAGAACTCAGGGCATGAGAGCACCAGGCTTCATAAGGCTGTTTGCACTAGGGTTTAATTTGTACTTGAATGAAAACTAGACTGGGGCCAGGGACTCCTCTCATGGCCTGGGCTGCCTCTGCTTTGTCCTCTCCTTCCTCAGTCCTTCAGATGGAGGTCAACAAATGGGAGGACAGTTTGACAGAACCACCAGTTCTCAGCCATTTATGACAAAGGCATGTCCCTGTTACCAGTGTACAGTTCTGTGTGGACAGTGACAGCAACAGTCAGGTAGGAGAGACCAGTTTCCATAAGCACTTTGGTGTGTGCACCAAGAAGGTACTTCATAAAGCTGCCCTGCCTTTACAGGATCCCCAGTGAGAACATTTAGGACATGGCAGCCTGGGCCGCAGCACTTCCGTATTCCAGTGTATAACTTGGTAGACATTAGGAATGTGCACCACAAATGGTGCTTCCCACACTCACTCTCGTGAGCATTCACAGATGCGGAAGATAGATGTGCGTAGAAGCTTCCCTGCTCCATCTTCTGTTCCAAGCGGGGAAGGAAGGGCTTTCCACTTCACCTGGGCAGCGTCCACTTAAGGCCCCATGAAGAACTAGCCTCTGGCTCCAAGAGTGGCTACAGAGAGGGCAATAGAGCTCTTCCAAGGGTTGCTTGGCCCATTGCAGGCAGCTGGGCCACAGTGAGGATGTCCTAGTCAGCCTTTTTGTCTCAGTGTCTCATTTAAGGTTGCAAATGTCACGCAGCAGCCAGTCTGGTGAGCGGACTGCTTGAGAGCTGTAGCAAAGGGTCCCAGCATCAGAGCCCATAGCCCAGGGATTCTCAGCAGCAGGTCAGCAGCCATACTCAACCCTGTCACTGGTTGTCAACAAGGAGGCGGGTGGGCTCGGCTGAGGGTTCTGAGTATTGCTAGCCACCCATGGCTTCAGGAGTGTTTCCAAGTGGTGACACCATCAGTACAGCAAACACAAGGTGGCCTGGAATGACCCCTCGACCAGATGTCAGGGTCATTGGTGAGCAGGGACTGTGACAAGGGCTTCCTCTGAAGGCCTGGATATGTCTACATTCTGCACAACAATAAAGACAAAGAATGTTCACCCTGCACAAGGATAGACGGGACACCTCGCTTCTGCTGCCCTGATCACTGTGGCCACACAGACACATGGACTCACCTCGGTAGCTACAGCTGAAACCCCTAACCTGCCCTAGGCAAGAAGCCACCATCAAGCACCACTTGGACACCCCAGGGGAACATGCCCACCACCCCAGCAGGTACTAGGTGAGCCCAGTGCTACCTGAGGTCTGTCTCGGTGCGTGTTCACAGCTGCCACGTTCAGGAATATGGACTCCACTTTACAACCTGCCAAAGGAAGAGGCCAGTGCAGTCTCCACATAGATGGCAGCCAGAGCCATAGCAAACCTACTCTAGGGAGGAGACTAGAGCACAGAATTCAGCTTTACCCTCCTCCTTCCCAGACAGCATCAGGGACCACTAGGAGGCACAGGAGCCTTGTCAGACTCTTGTGTATCCATGTGACTGCCCATGTGTGCCACATGGGGGACACAGGCTGCTTACACAGAGACTAGGGGTGGTCGGGGCAGCAACAGGTCAATGATCAACATGGGATCCCTTACTCTTGGTGTCCCCAAAACCAGTGACACCCTCCATTCTGCCAAAGACAGTCCAGTCAGCCTGAGGGTAGGGAGGGATAACACCAGCTCCCCTGAAGCTTTGTTCTCCTCAGGTGTGACCCAGGAGAGCAGGCCATGACCTGAGCATCTGTAGCTAGAAGCACAGAGGAAGATAAATGACCCCCATCCAGAATATTCTTAAGGTCAAGGAAATATCAAAGATCACTGACAAGGCTTCCTGTAGTCACAGGAACTTTAGAGACAAGGTCTCATTATGTAGCTCAGGCTGGCCTTGAACTCACTGTGTAGACAAGGCTGGCCTCAAACTCTTGACAATCTTCCTACCATAACTGAATACACCAAGTTTTCTATAAACTAAAAAATAAACGAGGTGTACAATTAGAACTGTAAGCCCGGGGAGGGAGGGGAGCCGAGACAGGGAGTTCCTGAACAAAACCTCAAGACAAGGAAAGAAGAATGATGGGTGATGGGGACTCAGAGAGATTGAGCCCCAGATGGAAAGAAAGGATCTGTGGGGCATCATAGGACCCTACGGCCCGCCAAGTCAACATGCCAGAGCTCCCTTACCATAAGCCACAGGTGTGAGCTTCAGGACTGTGTGCAGGGGACATTTGAGGTAAGGTAGCTCTTCTGTGGACAAAAAGGAACAGGGCTAACATGTCATACGTGCCTGGGTGTCCCTCTCTCTTGCACACGGCCCACCTGCCCGGGACAAGGCCCCTCACCAGCTGCCTTGTCAAGGAAGTAGGCCAGGAGGCAACGCATCACAGCCTGGTGGCAAATGACCAGCACGTTCTCCTGCCTCTCCAGTTCCATGATGACAGGTTCCAGTCGCTGCACCAGGTCTTCATAGGACTACAAAGGCAAGCAGGGAAGGTGTCCTTCAGGCCTGGCTCCAGGGTACCAATGGAATCGAGGTGTTGTTTTGTCTAGTCTTATGTCAACCTGACACACAAACTAGGAAGTGTTGTGGGCCTGGTGATTCATCACAGCAATAGAAACGCTGAGGCAGGTGTGCTCAGCAGTGGGGCGCCTGTCAACTCCTGGAGCTGCTCACCATACTAGAGGTTGTGTTTAAGCTCCCTCCAGCCTAGTTCCTGAGGGAGTGGAGTGGACAGCTGCCCTCAGAAGGCTACTTTAGTCAGGTAGGAGTTGGGGGGCAACCTGGGAAGGGGGCCACCTTCTCCATCCAGGGCTAGATCCTGGTAGGACTGAGAGAGCTAGGCCTCAGGCACTTCCCAAGAGCCTACTGTGAGGTCCATTCTTTTGGACCAATGGTGCACTCTGTATCAAGCAGCCTGGCTTTTCTTACCCACCTCCTATCCTAAGTTCCCCAGCTCGCGGGCCTCACGGCCAAGTCCACTCAGCTGCCACGTTCAACCCCCTGCTTTCTCTCTCTGCTCTGGACCCTTCCAGATGGCTCTCGCTCATATCCACAGAGAGAACCATGCTTACCGGGCTTAGATCCCAAACCCTACTTACCTCACCCTTCGGGTACCGGTACCGGTACTTGTCCTGATCCCTCAGGGCAAACTCCAGCGGATAGTGATCCTGGATTTCTTCGTAGGTCATTTCCTCACAGACACCCTAGGAAGAGACAGCAGTTGTCATAGCAACCATGTCAGGTTAATAAGACTAACCTTGGGATGGAGGAGCAGGCAGAGGAGACCAGCATTTCCTAGGCCAATGGGACGCTCCTAGCACAAAGCAGACACTGTGTGGAAATGCAGACCCTGTCTGGACAGTATTTTTGGTGGCAGCCACATTTGTAGAAAACTATAGGAATAGTTCTTACCTGTCCATCACATATCTATCTAGTGGATGGTATAGGATTTAGCACTAATGTGCATGTTTTCCTAAGTCTTTAAAATTGTTTCTGTTTGCTTTTTGTTTGTTTGTGGTTTTTTTGGAGACAGGGTCTCTATATATGGCCATGACTGTCCTGGAACTCACTATGTAGACCAGGCTGGCCTCAAACTCAGAGATCCACCTGCCTCTGCCTTCCCAGTGCAGGGATTAAAGGCCCATATCACTTGCCAAGCTTACAAAATTGTTATTTCGTTTACTTGTCTGTTAGTTTATTGTGTGTGTGCCCATGTGCTCATGACATGACACAGGTGTGGAGGTCAGAGGACAACTTGCAGAAGTCAGTTGTCTCCTTCCATTGTGTGAAGCCCAGGAGCAGAACTTAGGCTGCCAGGCTTGGCAGGAAGTGCCTTTACCCACTGAGCTGTCTTGCTGGCCATTTATTTACTTATTTCTCTGGTTTTCGGGGGTCTGTTTCCTTGTGTAGCTCTGGCTGCTCTGGAACTTGAACTCTGCCTCTCAAGTGCTGGGATCAAAAGAGTGTGCGTCCACACCGTTGCTGGCCCTTCTCCAGCCTCATTATGAAAGTACTAAATATGAGCAGAAGCTGCTGTGTGAACTGTATTAAACCTTTCATTTGTGCCCTGGAGAAAGAGAGCTGCCAGAATGGAAGGGAGACAGAGAGGAAGAAAGAGACAGAGACACAGCACAAACAAATGAGTCATGAGTGCAAGGAGCTGAAGGTCAAGGCTGAGGTCAGCTTAATCTGTATGAGACCCTGTCTCAAAAAACAACATGGGGCTGGAGATGGCAGACAACCTGAGTTCAATTCCTGGCGCTCATGTCAGGCATCTCACAACTGTGTGTAAATTCCAGAGGATTCAATGCCCTCTTCTCGTCTCTGCAGGCAACACACACACACACTCACTCACACACACACACCCCCTAAACCATCAGCCACTAGCAGAGAAGAAAGGTGATAGAAAATACCTAAGTGTTATTGTGTTATTTAGAGCCCGAGAAGCGCTGAAGAGACTGAACCGTCTCATGAACAACTAGCCTTAAAGAAACTATACATGTTTTGATGTCAGGAAGTGAAACAATGTTGTAATAAGTCCCTAAGAATGTGGAAGTGGTGACCGGTAGGGAGAATGTTTTAGGCTGCCATGCAGAGCCTGTTTGTAACAATGTAGCTGTTGAAGGGGGTTCTGGGAAGGCTTGGAGGGAAGCAGGGGATGGTAAAGAAAGCCCTGGTCAGGCTGGAAGATGGCGGCGCGGTCAGAAAAGTGCTTGCTGACTCACAGGAACCTGAGTTTGGATCCCTGACACTCGTGTGAAAAGCCAATATGGCAGCAGGCATTTGTCACCCCAGCACTGGGGAAGCAGAGACAGGAGAATCCTTGGAGCTCATGGAATCACTGAGGTTCTGGGAAAGATCCTGTCTCAAGAAGTCAGATGGAGCTGGGCAGTGGTGGTGCACGCCTTTAATCCCAGCACTTGGGAGGCAGAGACAGGCGGATTTCTGAGTTCAAGGCCAGCCTGGTCTACAGAGTGAGTTCCAGGACAGCCAGGGCTATACAGAGAAATCTGTCTTGAAAAACAAACAAACAAACAAAACCCAAATAAGTCAGATGGAGAGTGACTAAAGAACTGCTGGCTCATGAAGACCCATATGCAAATGTGTACAACACCCAGGAACTTAGACACAAAACACACATTTTGTTTTGTGTGTTTTATTAACTGTTATTAACATCACCATAGCCAGGCTGTTAATGTAAATGTGAGTTTAGCCCATCACAGCAGCAAACACTTGCACTCTCAATAGTCAGGAGGCCAAGAAAGGAGGAGCATGAAATCCCAGGCCAGCCTGAGCGACAGAGCAAGATCCTGCTTCAACCAGAGAAATGTGGGTGTTGGAGCGTTTCTTTGAGCCTCAGAAGGAAGCAAGGTGCCTGTCACAAAATAATTAGACAAAAGATGACCATTGTTCTGAAGTGGCAGAGAACTTGGCTCAGCTAATGTTGTAGTGTTGGGAGCTACAATCTGTAGCGTTCTTCTGGCCTCTGAGAGTACCCACACATGAACATTCAGACAAGCAGGCATACACATACACACATAAAGAAATATGCATCAAACGTTGGCTCAGTGGGTAAGCACTTGCAGACAGGAATGGGGCCTGGAGTTGAGATCCCAGGAACCCACTTAATGACAGGCGGGCAAGGTGCCCTGCCTATAGTCCCAGCAGAGAGAGGAGGACCCCTAGAGTACTCTGGCTGGCTAGACCAGGAGAGGGAGCTCTGCCTCAAAACCCAAGGTAGACAGGGCTGAGAAAACATTCAAGAGCATGCACCCACACATGTGAACATGCAAACACACATGGATGATGGAGATGACGGCAGCCCTGAGAGGAAGCAGGGAGCCTGGGACCACAGGCAGCTCACTGCTCAGAGCATAACAGAGAAGAGACAGAAAACAGAAAGGAGAAAAAGGCAAACCCCTAGAGCTTCAAAGGGCTCCCTCTGGAATAAATGCTCCCTGCTACTTCCTGCCTGTCTATCAGTCTGGAGAAGGGCTGGCCTATCTGCACTTCTGTAGTGGATGGAGATTTGGAATGCATCAATTCTCATCAGAGCCCAGTGACCTCGGGCTGCAAGCCCTTCTGCTGTGCAGAGGTGACTGACAGGGTTGTGGCCTAAGGCTGGGCAAAGGAGGCCAGCAGCAAGAGTCACACCAGAAGTGTGGAGGCCGGAGAGGGGCAAGCCCCACACTGAGGGCTCTAGCCACAAAGCAGTAGTCAGTCTGACTTTCCAAAGCAGAAGTAAAAATGAACTTCAAATACAAACAGCACTAGAAAGTATCCACAGAGAAGCTCAGTAAGAAAACACAGAAACCTCACCATACCCTCAAACAAGTCAATCAAGGGCACGAGATGGTCAGAGCATTTGTTGCACAGGAAGGAAGGCCTGAGTTCCAATCCTCAGCACCAATGTAAAAAGCTACAAACCCCTCTAATCCCAGTGCTGTGGAGTAGCAATTGGAGGGACCACCAGTGCTTGCTGGCTGCCCACTTAGTCAAACACCATCTCAAGGGAAGAAGGCAGAGAGAAATGGATTCGGACACCCAACTTCCTCCTCAGCTTCCGGGCACACCCATGTGTACACATAAATGCATATGTCACACACAAACACACACCACCACCCCATACATCACACTATACATACACCACATACACACACACACATATTCCACATGAACACCCACAGTGAACCCACATACACACACTCACACCTCCACAAAGAGAAGAAAGATTAAGAAACCAAACAAATGCCAGGCAGTGGTGGCGCATGCCTTTAATCCTTGCACTTGGGAGGCAGAGGCAGGCGGAGCTCTGTAAACTCCAGGCCACCTGGTCTACGTATGTCATAGAGAGTTCCAGGTCAGCTAGGGCTACATAGAGAGAGCCTGTCTCAAAAAACAAAACAAAACAACAACAACAACCAAAACAACAACCACAAACCAAACCCCCTAGAAGTTAAGTGAGTGGGAGGATCATGCCAAGCAGTCTAACAGATTCCTGGATTCCAGGATGGGAAAGAGTGCTGCAGAAAATATATTTGAGGAAACAGAAAACAGATCAAATATTTTTAAGACCCAGGTCTATGTCTATAAACCCAGCCTACAAGTTCTAGGTCACCCAGGGCTACATAGCAACTAACCTATGTATTATTTAAAACAAACAAAAGTTTTCAAATTTTCTAGTTACAAACCCTCAAATCAAAAATCTCATGCCTCCACTCTGAGAAGACTCTTACCACAACTCCAGACCTACTCGGATAATCAAATATAATACCACTGCTTATGGTCAGTTGGTTAGCTACTTGAATTCTAACCTGAAAACTAAATTCTCACATCCATGGAATTTAACACCCGCTTCCCAGGAATTATTAGGTGAGAGTGTGTGTGCACATCCAAGTGTCAACCCTCATTTGAGAGTCTGCACACAGGTGGTGGGGTGTGGCAACAAGTGGAGGGAAGATCTTTTGAAGTTATAAATTATAAATTCAGGCTGGAGAGACGGCTCAGCATTTAAGAGCACTGACTGCTCTTCCAGAGGTCCTCAGTTCAATTCCCAGAAACTACATGGTGGCTTACAACCATCTATAATGGGATCTGATGCTCCCTTCTGACATGCAGGCATACATGCAGACGGAGCACTGTATATATAAAATACCTAAATAAAAAAGAAAAAATAAGAATTCTCTGCTCTGCCCTAAGTGGGAGAGCAGCAAATCCAGGGCCAGCCTGGGCTATATAATGAATTCAATGCTGTACTGTTCTGTGTTGCAGAGGGGATAGAGATTGCTTCAAACAACAGCAGCAAAAAGCACCAAAAATATCAAATGATTGTTGTGTAGCAGTTTTCTCCAATATTAAAACATTCCATCCAAAACAAAAACAAAAAAACATTCCCATTCCATCTTTCAGGGAAGAGGAAGGTAAACAACATAGCTTCAGGAAATCCCTGAAACGGACCAGATTCACTAGGCCTCTTCCTGTTAAAGTAAACAAAGCAGCAAAGACTCAAACAAGCCAAGCTGCAAACAAGACTCTCAGACAGGCAGAGATGAAGAGACTCAGACCAGACCAGCTACCCAGGAGAAATGGAAACCAGCTGAGCTGAGTAGAAGAGGCAGAGAGCAGCCAAGCTCACATCTCAGTGTACTCCAGGTTTTGTGAGCTGTCACCCATGCTCGTGATGCAGCTGCCTTTGAATCATTTCTGCTCCTGAAGGTAACCCCAATAAAACTCATGCTTTACCAAGTTGGGCTTTGGTGGTATCCATACTTTGGTCAGTCAAGGGCTCCATATCTGGGGGTGAATAGACGTGTGTGTGTGTGTGTGTGTGTGTGTGTGTGTGTGTGTGTAGTGTCTTCCCAGTTTTGTCACACAGCAGTGACTGGCAAGCAAGATAAGTCATGACCAAGTCCATTATGAAGGCAAACCAAAATCAAATGCAGAAAACCACGATCAGTGAGAATTCTGAAAGAATTCAGAGAAGGGAGAAGCAACGGAGCACAAGTTTCTCAACACAAGCAACCAGGGCACCAAAAAAGCAATATAACAGGCCTCTTATTTATTGTTGTTGTTGTTGTTGTTGTTGTTGTTGTTGTTATAGATAAGGTTATTATTTAAGATAGGATTTCTCTGTGTAGCCCTGGTTGGCCTGGAACTCACTCTGTAGACCAGGTTGGCCTTAAATTCACAGAGATCTGTCTGCCTCTGCTTCCTGAAAACTAACTCACAGAGATCTGCTTGCCTCTGCTTCCTGAGTTTACATAGAGAATTCCAGGTCAGCAAGGACTATGTGGTGAAATCCTGTCTTAGCAGTGGGTGGGGTGGGGTGGATATGTCCGGTTGGGCCGTCTTCTCTGCACAAGGTTCCTTTTCCTCTCCCCAGTGCTCTAGCTGCAGGAAGCTGATCACTCCTGACTGTACCTGCAAGGCCATGAGGGATGAGGCCACAGGAAGAGACGTGAGCTGGTCACTCCAGGATGGGTCTTCACAGGGCCATCCCTTCTCGGAGGCTGGCTTTTCCTCCTTCTCTTCTCTAGACAGTAACAGCAAGGGTCACGGTCCCTACTGTTGGGGGATCATCCCCACACAGTATGCTTCCTAACTTCCGTTTCTCCTGACCATCAAGAGCAGTCCCTTTATCCTCCTCTGGATTACTGTCACTGTGAAGAAGGGACCAGCTGCTAACCTAATTAACTCTGTGGTTCTATTTTGCTTCTTTGATATTTTCCCTCCTCTCTTCTGCCCCTTTCCTCTTACTTTGAATTCCAGAGGCAATAAGACTCTGAACATCCTCCTGACAAGGTGCCAACTACTGAGAATGGTGAGCTTTGCAAACAGACCATCCCACAGAGATCACTTGCCACATGAGGGCAGCCAGTATCCCATGCTGGTGAGGTGCACCCTGCAGCTGCATAATTATCTCTTGAGAACCAGGCTGCTCTCCTCCAGTGCTTCTCCTGAATCTCTTGCAGAACTCTAGAACAGTGGAACACTGGAACAGCCAGTGACCAGACCACTGCTGACCAAGACCTCCTGCCCTGGCAACCACACAAACCCCAAACCCTTCCCTTCTTTGCTTCCCCTTTATAAAAAATCTCGGAGGGAGTTCCTCTCAGTCCCTTGAAGATGGACTTAGAGGTCAAGCAGACCTGTATCTGTCCATCTCAAGAGCCTCACGCTGACTGCATCTCCTCTCTGTCTCTTGCCTTATCTCTGAATACCATGAGTGGGTGAGGAAATCCAGTCTGCTGAGACTCCTAGAGCCAGGGCTTTTGCCCTGAAACTCTACCAACAAGTAGAAACAAGAATCTGTTTCATTTTATGGACCACAAATTCATATTACCAAGTTTTTCCTTTTAGTACAGGGTCTCAGGTAGCCCGAGATGGCCTCAAGCTGTAGCCAATGGTGACTCTGAAAGCTTCTACTCTTATTGCTTCTCTCTCCTAAGTGCGGGGATTAAAGGCACATGTCACCAGGACTGGTTTATGAACTTCTAGGAAGTCCACCCCGGACTCTGCGCTAACTGAGCTATCCCCAACCCACAAGCTACAAGGCTCACATTATTTTATATCTTAAAGAAATCAAAATATGCACAGCAAACAGTAAAATATAAAGAGCAAAATAGAAATTTGAGAAAAACAATCATGATTACAGTCTAAGACTACTCAACTGTTTATGATGACCAAGTTCACAAAACAAACAAACAAGAAAAACCCTAAGGACGCAGAGAATTTGAAGGATATAATTACAGAAGCTGAAATTGATAGATTATACATACAAACTTTTCTTAGGAAAAGCTCAGCCACATGGAAAATAAAGAGACAACAGTGATCTAGCACCTGGCCTGTACCTCCTAGCCATGAACGTACGGTACCACAGAGCAAATGTGCTTCAACTGAAGTTGCAACTGCTTCCTTCCCACTGCCTACACAACTGGATGGTGTGAGGGAAATGGTGCCTGACTGGGGGAGGGAAAGCAGAACAGAAAGTGAGAACAGGGACATAGTCAGAGCTGGATAGCAGAATCCCGCAGACCCGTGTCCCTCAGGCCTTTTCTCTGAGGTCCTTATGTCCAGGGCCTAAGACCTGTTTCCAAGCCAACAGATCACAGCAAAGGTGACAAGCTGTCACCTAGTCACACTGTATTGTAAAATTCCATTTTAGCAACTAAAGAGATAGTTTCTTTCTTATTGACTTTGAAGAAATAAATTACCAAATTCTAGAGGTCCACACGGCAAGGAACTATGGCTGGCTGGTATGTATGGCCTGCATGTATGGAGCTCAGATCCCGGCAAATGGCAGCTAGGAAGTCAGCAGGCTTCCTCCTACAGCCTTGAGGAGATGAATCCTGATAACAAGCATGGGCTTGAAGGAGACCCCAAACCTCAGAAGAGACAGACTTCCTGGCTGACAATGTAATTGCACACTGATAAACTCTGGGCAGAGGGCCTAGCCCCACCCAGCCAGGCTCAGAACCATGGCAGCAGTGAGTCATTAATCTGTGCTGTTGGAGGGACTAAGTGTGTGAGGTGCTTTGGAAGGCTTTCTTCTGGCCTCCATGGACAGGTAAATGCACACAGGTGGCAGACACTCATGTGGGCACGTCAGTGCACACAAATGCAAATAAAAATTCTTAAAAATGCAAAAAAAGAATATAGAACTCTAGCCAGCCTTAATCTCAGAAAAGATGGAAAACTCACTGAATTCCTATTCAAGTATCAGAAAATGCAGGTGTCTGCACTCTGCCTGTTCAGACCAGGGACACACCACCAGGCTCTCTGGTCTCTCTGTCCCTCTCGTTCCCACACCAGTGAGACCCAGCAGCATCTGTCCTTCTGTGCCCCCTATCTCACTTAACTTAATGTCCCCCAGGCTCATTCAAGTTGCTGCAAAGAAAAGAATTTCTGGTTTTATTCTGATTTAAACACAACTATGAAAAAACTTATAAGACAGTTAGTAAACTGTGAACATGGACTAGACAGTTAATGACCCCCCCACTCTCTTCTTTTAATTAATTTTTCAGATAGGGTCTCATACTATAGATTTAGCTGGCCTGGAACTTGCTATGCAGACCAGGCTGGCTGGCTGCCTCCTCACAGAGACCTACCTGCCTCTGCCTCCTGGGTGCTGAGATTAAAGGCGTGCACCACATTTATTTGATGTACATCAGTGCTTTGCCTATGTGTATGACCATATGAGGGTGTCAGATCCCCTGGAACTGGTGTTACAGGCAATTGTGAGCTGCCAATTGAACAAGTGCTGGGCATTGTCCTCCGGAAGAGCAGCCAGTGCTCCTGACCACTGAGCCATCTCTCCAACCCCTACTTTTATTTTTTACAGAGAGTCTCACTATGTAGCCCAGGCTAGCTTAGAATTTACTGGACCCACCTGCCTCTGTCTCCAGAGTACTAAGATTAAGGGCATGCACCACCACTTAGCATAATCTTTACTGTCATAAATAAATTAAATTCTGTATAATAAACTTTAAAAACAAGCCAGGGATGGGATCAGCCCAGTGTTGTCACCACCTTGGAGGACAGAAGCCTGAGAAATAGGACCTTTCAATTAACAAAACAAGGACACCGGTCTGCCCATCCTGTGTCCTGCCAGAGCAAATACAAGAGACATAGGCCAAGTTTGGGGATTAGGGCCAGGTCATCCTCATCACAAAGACTAGGATCTCAGAAAAACTGAAAACTACTAGATATAGGGTCCCGGGGCAGTGGGGTGCAGCTGGGCACCATTAGGCTCATGCCAAGAACCCCAGTGATACCATAGTGACATCCCAATGGTCAGTTTTGGGGCTTGGCCTCAGTCCCCACTGAAGCCACTGTGCCCTGCTGACTACAGCCTCTTTCCGTGCCTTGACATCCAGTTCTCTCTTCCACCTTAGCTGGAAGACGTCTAAAGCTGCCTACAGGATCCTTCAATGCTGGGGCTCCTCAGGGCTTAAACTTTGGCCCAGCTTCCCCCTCTGCCACTGTATTCATTTGACAGGCTCTAGAACTTTGCCTGTGTGGGCTGCCCAAGCTCTGCCTTCTCCTTAGAGACCAGGCTGTACCTGGGCATCCGCTCCTCAACACCTACCAGGGATTTCCCTCTTCCTCATCACATGTTACTGAGCAGCTACCATGTGGTGAATAAGGCAGGCACAGTTCCTGTCCTCAGGTTACTTATCTCCTCTGCCCAGAGCCCAGCCCAGGTACTGGAAACCTGGCGCTCTCCTGAATGCTGCTGTCCTTTTGTCTCCACCAGGATCCTGGGCCTCAGAACCTGGTCCTAGATCCTGGCAGAGGAGAGATAAACAGTGAAATGGACAATCCACCTCCCCCTTCCTCTCCCACTGGCACTGGCCAGGTTCTGGCTTTCATTACCTCACTGTGATGCCTGTTTCTCTCCTACAGCCCATCCCTCATATCACCCAACAAAATCGTTCAATGTGATGTAGGGCGATTTATTCTGAGATTCCCATCCATTAAAGACTTCTGCTTTCGGCACTGAAAACCAGCTTGCTTCAATCAACAACCCAGTAGACAGTGAGTCTGCAGCTAGCCAAAGGTTACCCATTAGTAGCGCCCAACAAAAACAAAAGCAATTCTCTGATGTACCCGACTCTCGCTGAAAAGTTGCCAGGTTCACACTGGATACAGAGTATATTAATCCCCCTATAAAACAGCAATAAAAAGGTGATAATCCAATTTGAGGGGACACAAAGCACAAGACCTCAAATAAGATTCTAAGAAAGAGAGGAGCCGGGTGGGAGTCCATGCCTGCAATCCTGGCACTCAGAAGGCTAAGACAGGAAGAGTTTCATGATCCAAGGACAGTGGAGCTATGTGGAATGACTTCCAAGCTAGTCTGGGCCACAGAGGGAGAGCTGTGCTCCCAAAACAAACATAAGATGACTGATCAGTAGACAGACAGACAGACAGATCCAGTGATTAATAAACAGAGTGAAAACTTCTAAAACTAAGCCAACATGACCCTGGTATGTAGACAGGTACACATGTCATATATGAATGTAATATAAAAGGAAAATAGATCACAGGGAAAAATATGGACAGATGTTTAATTAGCTGATGAAAGATCAGATACTGAAATTTTTGTCATAGCATCAGATTAAGTTTTGTTGATCCAGAGAGTGTACCTGTGGGATGAGGGACACGGCACAGCTGGCAGTGAGCTTGCCTGACAAGTATGAATTCTGGTCTTCCGTACTATCAAAAACAGAGGGAGAGAAAAGATAGGAAAAGAAAAACCTAGATGGTTTAAATGCAAGAGAGGAGAGCGTGAGGCTAAGGAACAGTGAGAGAAACCATGAGCTGTTTGAGGTCACTGAGAAGCTGGCTGTAGAACAGGCTATCCCGCTCCCCCTCTTTCCTCCAAGTGTCCTCTATGCTCTGTGGGTGGCCTGGCCCCTGACTCTGACAGGGAGGAGAACAGCACACGAGCCCAGCTCAAAGGTCAACCATTTCTAACTAGTGTTACTTTCTGTTGTGTATGGATATTTTACCTGCATGTATGTCTATTCACCAAGTGCAGGCCTGGTGCCCACAGAGGCCAGAAGAGGGCGTCAGATCTCCTAGGACTGCAGTTACAGATGGTTCTGAGTCTCCATATGGGAAATGGGAATCAAACCCAGGTCTTTCTTAAAGATTAGTTTTAAAAAATACTTTTTAAATTTTTACTTATGTGCGCACATGTGCATGCGTGTGTGTGTGTGTGTGTGTGTGTGTGTGTGTGTGTATATGCTATGTGTTCGGGTACCTAAAGAGGCCAGAAAGAGTGTCAAGTTTGTGAGCTGAGCTCTGAGCTCTGGAAGGGTTTAACCATCTCTCCAGCCAAGAGGCCAAGAAGTCACTGATGTTAATCCTGTGATATTGTTGGGAACAATCAAGAGAAACTTGTTCTAAATCCTGCTGATTTGTTCAGACCCCATTTAACCATAGTTCAGGGGCTCAGGCCCTAGGGGACCTGGGGACTTCCTAATAGCTGGACAGCTTCTGTTTTAAGGAGACAGTTGTCTGAGTCCAGCCATCTCAAGGACAACTTCTCCATCTTGCTGGCCGGTTAAACTAAGTTCATGTTCCCAGGCCCAGGAATCAAATCCTACCCTGGTTGGCAATAACTTGGTACAGATGTTGCAAGCTTAAATATTCTGTGATATTCTGGCTTGTTGGAGTCTGTTCTGCAGCCTTGATTGATCAGTAGCAGCTTAATTACAACCAATCTTTGTCATCTGCACTGACCTGGTACTTGAATTACGTTGTATTTAAATGGACCCCATAACAGTATAAAAATGTCTACACTGGGAAAGAAAAGTCCAATATCTGGCCGTGGGAAGCTCATTCACAGAGAAAGCTCAGTGGGCAACTCTAGCTGTTGGCCTCAACTTCCCCAGTCAGTTCCCACAGGTGTCTCGAATGCCTGATCTGGTGATGTCATCCCTACCTGTTGCTATTGCTCTTGTGTTGTTTTTCCAGACAGGGTTTCTCTGTGTAGCCCTGGCTATCCTGGAACTCACACTGTAGACCAGGCTAGCCTCAAACTCAGAGATCCACCTGCCTCTGTCTCCTGAGTGCTGGGATTAAAGGCCTGCGCCACCCCGCCTGGCTTGCTATATTTATTCTTTTAAGAAGCTTCACCTGAGAAGACACTTGCTTTGCCCAGGGCTCTGTAGGAAACCGACAGCTAGAGCTTGAGCCTCCCTTTGAGGATGGCAGGGCACTGAGCTTCATAGTCTACCACTACTATTCATCCTTTTGCCTTTAAAACTGAAAGTAGGGCCAGTGAGGGCTCAGTGGGCAAAGGTGCTTGCCTTGCCACACCAACCCCACCGACCCACACAGAGGGAAAAAGAACCAATTCCTGTAGGCTGTCCGCTGACCTCCACAAGAGCAACCAGCATCCGCACAAACACAGAATAAATCAGGTTTTGAAAGCTCATAAGTATGAGTACCCTACATTATTCTCCAGACCATACTGAGCACAAATTAGGGGGGGCAGATCTCCCTGCTCCCGAGGACAGTGCAGGAGAAAGGTAGGGCAGGAAGAGACAGTAATTACCGCGTCAATCTCGTTGAGGACCTTCCACTGCTCATAAGGGACACTCAGCGCCTCGGCTGTCTGGATCGTCCTTTTCATCTGGCTTGTCCAGACCTTCAGATCCTTGATGTTCTGGTCGCTGATGAACTGAGCTAGATGCTTGGAAAACTGAAACACATTACAGCATACTCAGCCCCACAGGTCCCCAAAGCATAAGGTCCACAGGGTCCTGCCCAAACTCAGGAAATAAGTTTAGTTTTTAAAAATCACACGAACTTCCCAATGATGGAGACATCCAAGTACTGTTCTGTGCATTCTCCCAGGCCCCTAGAGCAAGCCCAGATTTGTCAGGTTCCCCCACGCTGACCGACAATCCCAAGGCCATGTGACTTCTTCTATGAGTTCTCAGTATCCCCCTGAACCATGTCAAGGCCATAGCTGTTCAGTTGAGACTCAGGCCACTCTAAGGGGAAGTGTGACCCTGCCAGGAAAATGCTCATGTGCATTTGCTCAATGCCTCATCTCCTTCCCTACGTTCTACACCGGATAACGACTGTCCACCTCAACTGCACATTGGCTATAGAAGTTCCCTACACACACATTCACATATCCATCCCAACACCCAAAGGTACCAATGCACAGATGCATGCACATGCACATCACACACACACAAACACACACACACACACACACAACTGACCTCCCGGCCCCGGGGAGATAGTCCAGGATCCCCACCAATCCGGCCCTTGAGGTTGAGCTCACTCTCCCCATGCCGGCAGAGGTAGATGGAGCGGGGTGTCACGTGGATGTTCATGAGGTAATAAACGATACGACTCTGGATGTGGTCAGCAACACGGTTCACCACATAGCTCTGCCCCACGTCCATGATCTTGATGTAGGACAGATCCCTTGCCAGAGAAAAGGTAGAGAGAGCCTGTGAGGGTGGCCAGGCCCTTGGAAGCATGCTGGCAGCCACAGGAACCAGCTGTAAAGCCAGCAACTCTGCCCACTGGATCTGAGATCACAACACACAGGACTGTCAGCTGGTGTGCAAGTGACAAAGGGTGAGGCAGCTGGGACACACCACAGTGACACACATCCAGGCACTGTGAGGGTGGTCAACACTCATCATGCTACAGCAGACAGCTAGAGCAGTGGTCAGTCAAGTCATGTCATGATTTTACTGCTGTGTGTTCCCAGACCCCTTCCTGCCTCTCTCTGTGCTCGATAAGCTGAACCTGAGACAGCTGTTCCTATGGCTGACCTGGTAGTAGCTGGCAAACACTGTATTTCCCAAAGTTTCTGGGGAGCTTTCCTATCCCCAGAGACCCTCTCCTCCAGTCACACAGTCACGGTCATGTACATGCCAAGGAGCTGCCACCCTCCTCATCAGGCAAGTGGTGGCCAAGAAGCACAGGAGGACAGTGAGGTTACTCTCTCCACTTTGGGCGATGCTTCTGTCTGGAGAGTGCACTAATGTTGGCAGTGGTGGGGAGGGGTGACTTAGTGGTGCTAAGGCTGTGCAGTGACTTGGCAGTGCTGGGGACAGGCGGTGACTTGGCAGTACTGGCAAACAGCTGAGAGCCCCCAGATGCTCTCATGTGAATTCTCCCTGTCTGTACGCTTGTTACCTTTATGTTACCAATAAAACCAGGAGCAGCATTTGCTGACAGGTCTAACTGGGGCTGTTGAGGATGAGCCCCACTAGTGCAGAAGCCCTGTAGAATGACAAGAGGCATTGCTGGGGAGACCAGGGAGACTAACAGAGCCACACAGGGACAGGTCTAAGTGCTACGCAGCTCCAGCCACATGAGTACCCGGAAGCTGTCCCTCTAGCAGCGGCTTGTGTTCCTTGGTTCATATGCATTATATATTCGTATGTAATTATAAACACCCAAATGCATATTTCTATTCCAGTCTTTCACTTAATGCTGTGCAACCTACACTCCCACATCTTTCTATAGTTATGATTTTGGGTGACTAAGATTTTGCCCCAGCCTCACTGCTGTTTACCTCACTGCTGCTTACCTCACTGCTGCTGGTTATACTTATACCAACAGCTCAGATGCCGCCCGCAGGCTGGTTTCTGTCAAGTTTTAGTAGAACACACCAGAGGCCATTTATTTACAGTTTCTTTTGCAGCACGATGGCACAGTCAGTAACTGCAGCAGGGTTCCAAACCCTAAATAAACTATTCATTAGCTGGCTGTTGGCTGGAGATGGTGCCAATCCCAGCCGTAAGACCCTGAGCTGGGCACCCATTTTGGAGCTTAAGGTCCTTGGCCATTCTGTACTCCTGCTTGCTTTCTGTCCCAGAGGGAGGCAGATGGACCTGAGAAGCATGGGCCACTGCTGCTCAGAGGGAATATCTGGCTAGCTCCCCTCCACTTCCCCAGCTATTCAATGAAAGTAGTCCATGAAGTGTTTGCAAATGCCTTTTGGAAAAGCCTCCTGCCTAGAAATCAGATTTGATTTTATGAAAGGACAGGAGAAAGTCCTGCCTGGAGAGCTCCACAGGAGCTAATGGATGTTCTCCAAGTCACATTTGGCCTACAACTTCTGCCCCAGGAAAGAAACAAAAGAGGTCAGAACACATTGGCCTTCTGGTGTGCTTCTCCGAGAGGCCACCACCCTTAAGCGACCACCACAGGGAGCCACAATGAGGTGGCCAAGTGGACTCCACCACCTGCTCAGTGTGGCTACAGGCCACTGTGCTCTCACCCACCTGTCCAAGTCTTCCTCCAGTGACTCGTATGAGTTTTCATAGCATTCAATGCGCCTCATGAAGTCCTCAGTGGCTTCATCGCTGTCACGGTTGACATAGTCAGGGCTGCCCAGTTTCACTTGCTGTCAGAGCCAGGCACAGAGCAAGAAGCCATCAGGGCTGGAGTCCAGGCAGAGCCAGAAAGCAAGAACACAACTAGGCAGGGGTCAGGGAGGTAGGGCCAGAGGCCAGGCCAGACCAGGCCAATGCTGAGGCCTGAGGCTGGAGCCTAGCTTGGGGACTGCTCCCATCAGGAATGCTCCAGAAGCTTTCTGGCCTGAGTTAGCCTTTCACCCTGTGGCTCAGTGGGAAGTCTAGGCTCTTCCTCCTGAATTATCTTTCAAACCTATGCGCCATTCTATATAAATGAGGGGCACTGACTAAAAGTGGGAGGTGGGAAACAACAAACCTGAGTCTCAAACAGAAACCCAGCCCACCCCGGCTGAGGGCCTCTCTGCTCAGCCTCTCTGCTGTCTAGGGACTATGGGGGAGGGGAGGGGAAGGGAGAGCAAGGAATGCAAAAGGAGCCAGAACGAAGGCCCACGAGGCATACAGCCCTCTGCACAACTGGTCCTCAAGACTCCGGGCTCACCCACTCTCCTGTTCCCACAAAACTCAAAATCATTGAAGGTCAGCCCAAGTACCAGCCCAAACTGGGAAAGGGACCTCACTGTCACATGGCACCTGTCTCATTACCATCCCCAAGGAAGTCAGATGTACCGCTCACCACGATGTTGGCAGCAATGACCTCAGGATCCACACAGATAGATTCAACAAAGAAGGTCTATAGCAAGGACGAAGAAACAGGGAGGGCAGGGGCAGGACCACAGACAAAGTTAGTGATTTGCATTTCCTCCCAGGGTCTGCCCCCACCCCCCACCTGCGGCCATGCTGACCAAGCTCTTAGCTAAAGGAGGTATCACTGTACCCTGGGCTCTCCTACCACAGCCCTAGAAAGTAAGTTCCAGGAGGAGGAGACTACATCTCCCTCTCAAATCACTCAGCCACCCGATGCCGCACGCTCACGAACACCAGGAGGCTGCAAAAGGAGTCTTCAAGCATCCAGATATGCAACAACTCAGCTAAGAAGGGGTGCCCACAAGATCTCACCTTGTAGCCGTTCTGTTCGCCAAAGTTAAAGATCATCGCTCTCCTTTCTCGGGTGGTATTGGTTGCATCAAAAACCTAGGACAAAACTGGGGTGAGTTCAGGACTCTGGCCCTAGGGAAGTAAAAGTCTACCCAGGGCTGCAGCCCAGGCATCTCTGGGGACTGGGCGTCTTGCCAGCATACCTGCTGCCCAGGCCAAAGTCTGGCCTGTCTCCGCAGACTCACATAGAGGAATGTGCTCTGTACGCTGTAGCCACTCAATTCAGGTGTGACCAGCAAAATCTAGCAAAATCAGTTAAGCCTGGTACTGCAATTTGGTTGTGGTTTTTCTCCTAAGGTTCATGTTCGAGTTCTCCTGAGAGAGATGCAAGTCTGGCCTGCCCAGCTCTGTGGTTTCCCATCTCCAGTGTGATCTTTTCCTCCTTCAGTGGCTCCTGCCATGGTCCTATTTAGATCCTTAACAAAGGCTTGGGGGTGGGGAGGTGCCCAATCTGGAACCTTTAGCCTCAAAACCGTGAGCTAAACCTCTTTTGTGAGGGGCTGAGACAGGATCTTACTATGTAGACCAGGCTGGCTTTGACTTTACTGTGTAGGATAGACAGGCCTCAGACTTTCAGCAATTCCCCTGCCTATGTTTTTCAAGTGCTGAGTTACAAGTGTGAGCTACCACCCCTAATAACACCTCTTCTCTTTTTTGTATATTTTTTTATTATATTTTTTTTGAGAAAGAGAGAGAGAGAGAGAGAGCATAGCCAAGCCAGAAGACCCAAATTCAACACCTGAGACCAACATGGTAGAAGGAAGACCAACTCTTGCAAGTTGCCCTCTGACCCCTGGACTTGTGCTGTGGTACACTTGCACACACATGCACAGAAAAGAGAAAACGTTGCCTAGTGGTAGTGGCGGTTCACACCTTTTATCCCAGCAATTGGGAGGCAGAGGCAGGCAGATCAGCCTGGTCTATAAACTATAAGCTGGGCATGATGGCACACACCTTTAATTCCAGCACTTAGGAGGCATAGGCAGGCAGATCTGAGTTACAAGCCAGTCTGGTCTATGTAGTGAGTTCTAGGACAGCCAAGAGCTCCACAGAAAAACCCTGTTTGTTTTGTTTTTTAGGTCAACTAACCAACCAACCAACCAACCAACAGGTCATTTCTGTTAGGCAAGGCCTCGCCCTAAGTATTTCTCACGCACTATTCTGTTGTTTAGACATGGGCTCTCAGGCATCCCAGGCTGGCCTATAGCTCCCTGTACAGCCATGGATGCTCTGATCCCCCGGTCTCTACCTCTGTAGTACTGGAACTACAGGCATGCAAAACCATGCTCAGTTTATTCCGTGCTGGAGGTCAAATCCCAGATGTCATTCCGGCTAGCCAGCACTCTGAGCTACACCTCAACCACTTAACTGAAGAAATGTATCTGTGGGGTTCACTTCAATAAAACAAACAGGTCAGTAAAGCACAGGGAAGGCGGCCTGGGTTTAGGACAGGTACTTTTCCCAGGATAGAGAAGGATGACCACACACTGACAGCCATGCCACAGGCAATGGACACAGGCTGAGGCAGGGGTCAGAGAGCTCCAGGAGGCATGGCTCCAAGGGGAAGTGGTAGGGATGAGATGCACAGGGCCAGGAGAGTTCTTCCTCACGGATACCCCAGCTCTCCCTGGTCCCACACTTCATCTGACTGCAGGGGTCATCATTCTGGTAGAGTTCCCTCAACCGGCCTCAGCTGCTTTCTGGAATGGTCCACTATGTGGACAGGGCTCCTTGAACCAGAGGTTATATGCATGGAAGTCTGAGGTGTGCTGCCAACTTCTAGAAGGCAGAACTGCAGAGTTAAATGTAGCTACAAGTCGGGGGTGGAGGGAGGCAGGCCCAAACACTTCCTTCTGCATGCTTCTTCCCTGGCTGGCACCCTCAGGGCATGCAGGGGCACACCCACCCCACCCTGCTTCCCTTCTGGGTGCCTGATGAGCAAATGGTGGATTGGGGGGAATCCTATGTCTCACTCTTAGCTGTTACTAGGATGTCACACTCACCGCAACATGTCCCCCCTCCTCACTGAGGAACTTCCGGACGTCACTGAGGGCTGCCAAGGCACACTGCCTTCAGGAGAGAAAACACAGAGTGAACCTAGCATCAGGCCTTTAACCCTACCACGGACAGGGGAGGGGACAGCCCTCAGGTCTCCTCTCTTTTCATCTGTCAGCTTGTGGCTCTCATCTGCTGTGTCCCTGGCTGTGAGGTTTTCTGAAGGCTACTTTCCTTTGTCATCTTATCGTGAACCCGCTGTCACTCTGCCATGTTCACGACTCCTAAATGTCATGTGTGGCCTATGAGTACCAAGATAAGTGCTTTTCATGAATTAATTTTTTGGTTTATTTATTTAATTTTGTGTGAGTGTTTTGCCTGCATGATGTACCCCATGTGTGTGTGCCAGGTGCTCTCAGAGATCAAAAGAGGGTGTTGGATCCCTCAGAACTGGAGTTACAGTGGCTGTGAACCATTATGTGGACGCTGGGACTTGAACCCAGGTTCTCTGCAAGAGCAGCAAGTGCTCTTAACCTTGGAGCCATTTCTCCAACCCCAGGATAAATGCTTTCCAATCAGACATTCTCTGTGCTGGGGCCGAGGGCAGCAAGGACGGACACAATGGCTGCATACGTCCTGGAAGAGAGGACTCCACAAACCACCTCCTAATGGAGCAGGGTGCCTCCTCTCTGCCTCTAGCACAGTCATGAGCCCGTCCGTTCAGCACTGACCCCAGATGTACGATACACTCAGATGCCTCACTT
The DNA here is from genome assembly GCA_019843965.1 of Rhynchomys soricoides. Taxonomy (NCBI): domain Eukaryota; kingdom Metazoa; phylum Chordata; class Mammalia; order Rodentia; family Muridae; genus Rhynchomys; species Rhynchomys soricoides. The sequence continues at coordinate 9,673,429 of JADRCH010000034.1, forward strand.
GCTATAAAATGACTGCCACAGGAAGAGCCCTTTCCCACTTTGTCTATTTCTCCTAAAGGTCTAGAGACACAAAGCTACCTTCGCTTTGTTCTACTTGAGGCAGGTCTCACTATATACGGTACTGGGTGGCCCAGAACTTGCTACGTAGACCAAGCTAGCCTTGAACTCACAGAGATCCACCTGCCTCTGCCTCCTGAGCGCTGTATTTTTACCTTCTATCTACGACATCCTCCTTTTTAAAATCAAGCCATGCTAGAGATGGAACCCAGGCAAGCCCTGCCACCTGCTCCTCACTTACTGACATAGAACACTGTAGATCTCCCATCTGTGATCTCAGGATGTGCAAGGAACCCCCCCACCCCCATGTGTCAATGTCAAAGAACTATACTGATGTCATTGTGGAGCCAGGTCCAGGCCACGAAGTAGCTGTGCCCTTGTGCCTCTTAGAGATCTCTGTGCTCTGTAGGATTTTCAATTAAAGCTGCAAAGAGCTTTCTTCTGGGAGTTGCAGGGAGGGCTCAGTGTCTCATGGCAATTGTGGAGCTTTTAGAGGGCATGAGTTTAGTTCCCAGCACCCATCAGACAATGCAAAGCTAAGCGACTCTAACACCAGAGGACACCATGCCTCTTCTGGTCTCTGTGGTATCTGTATGTACATAGCATGTATACACACACACACACACACACACACAGAGATTTAAAAATTAAAAGAAAGCCAGGGGGTGGTGGCACATGCCTTTAATCCCTGCACTTGGGAAGGAGAGGCAGATGGATCTATGTAAGTTGGTCTACAAAGTACAGCCATGGCTGTTACACAGAGAAATCCTGTCTTGAAAAACCAAAACAGACAGACAGACAAACAGACAGACAGGCATTAAAGCAAATCTTTAGGGGGATAGAGAAATGGCTCAGTGGTTTAAAACATTGGTTACTGATCCAGAGGACCAAGTTCAAATCCCAGCACCCACATCCAATTCTGTGGACTCTGGTGCCCTCTTCTGGTTTCTGAGGGCATGGCATGCAGATGAAACACTTGGACACATACAAAAATAAGAAAATGAAAGAAAAATTTAATCTCTACAAAATGTTTTTAAGGGTCTAGAGTGAAGGCTCAGTGGTTAAGAGCACTGGCTGCTCTTTCAGAGGACCCAAGTTCAATTCCAGCACTCACATGGAAGCTCACAACCATCCCAACTCCAGTTCAGGGAATCCAGCACCCTCTTCTGACCTCAGAGGACACCAGGCATGCATGGAGTGCAGACATACATGAGGTCAAAACACTCATACTATAAAAGAAAGGATTTAAAAAGTTTTCTTAAAAAAGTGTTTTCTCTTGCCAAAAAGTCTGAATTCTGAGTCTAGAAAACTAGCATTGCTGGCGGCTCATTTTACTACTTGCCTGCAGATAAGCATGTTCTGGGCTAAGCTTTGTGAGATGTTCTGATTATGGATCTCCTGTGGAGGAGGGATCTTAGGGCTTCAAAGGAAACACCAGGAGAACATTCTGGGGGCCTGTGTGCACACTCATGTATGAGTGACAGATACATTGTGCTTGCATGTCTGTGAATGGGCAGGTGTGTACGAATGTACTGTACCCATGTATGGGCTTGCAAGTCTGTTGGTGTGTGTGAGAACCCCCTGGACTCTTGCTGGAGGAACTGAGGCCATCCTGTGGGACTCCAAGGAGACAGCTCACATGCTGTTTCTGTGGACTTCACGCCATGTGCCTTTCCTTTCTCAATTTTCCTGTAATGAACCTTAGCCAGGAGTCCTGGGAAATTGACAAAACTGAAGGTAGTCTTAGGGTCTAAGTGTGCTTGGTATGCAGATGTAAACAAAGGCTGAGCACCTATGTACAATTCAGTAACACACACTCAAGAATGAGCCTGTACTGGCTGGTTTTGTGTGTCAACTTGACATAAGCTGGAGTTTTATCACAGAGAAAGGAGTTTCAGTTGAGAAAATGCCTCCATGAGATCCAGCTGTAAGGCATTTTCTCAACTAGTGATCAAGGGGGGAGGGCCCCTTGTGGGTGGTGCCATCTGTGGTCTGGTAGTCTTGGGTTCTATAAGAGAGCAAGCTGAGTAAGCCAGGAGAAGCAAGCCAGTAACATCCCTCCATGGCTTCTGCATCAGCTCCTGCTTCCTGACCTGCTTGAGTTCCAGTCCTGACTTCCTTTGGTGATGAACAGCAATGTGGAAGTGTAAGCTCAATAAACCCTTTCCTCTCCAACTTGCTTCTTGGTCATGATGTTTGTGCAGGAATAGAAACCCTGACTAAGACAGAACTCAATGAAGATCCCACGTGTGCACCCACACTCTCACAGTGTGGCTATGCATGCTCAGGGGTTGTGTATGTATGTGAACACACCCATGTGTACATAATATGTGTATGTAGATATGTGCACATAAAGTATACATGTGAGGTTATGTGTCCGTGGTGTACAGAGAGCTCACGTACCATAAGAAAACGCAATACAACTGTGCCTGGCAGACTATGTGTGCATGTGTGTAGACGCATATATGAACCAGCATACACTTGTTTATACCTTCCTCTTGTGTGGCTTTGTATATCTGAATGTTATATAGCTGTGAGACCTCGACAACAGGTGTGTAGCTAGGAAAGTAGCCCTTTCTTCACAGGCTTCCCATTTTTAAGACTTCTGGTCCCACCACACACAGTGGCAAATGCCTGTAATCCCAGCGCTTGGAAAGTGGAGACAAGAGAATCAGAAATTCAAAGTCATTCACGGCTATGTGTCAAGTTCAAGGCCAGACTGAGCTCCATCCTGGCATCTATCTCAAAACAAAACAAAACAAAAATTCCTTCTGCCTGGGCTGGGGGTGAAGCCAATCTATCATCAACAAGGCCCTGGTTCAATCCCCAGTACTGTAAACAATAACAAAACAAAAAAAGAAGAACCAAATAAAAACTACTTCTGGTTCTTTTATTTTTCCAGTTACTTAGAGGAAATTGGCTATGTGGCCCAGTGGCTAGCTTCAGGCTCTAGGGGTAGAACAAAATCAACAGGACTGTCCACCCCATCTCCCACTGCAGGCTCCTTCAGACTCCTCCCATCTCCTACTGCAGGCTCCTTCAGACTCCTCCGTCCCAGCGGGTGACCACCGTGAGCTAGCTCCTCCCACCTCTGAGTTTCCCCATTTGAATTACTCCCCAGATGGTGACCCCAAGGAAACAGCTGGTTGAGGGGGTACCACACCACAAATACTACACCACCCACATGCCACGCCTCCAGTTCAGACTGAATGGCCCCACACAATGCGATTCTTTTTTAAGCTCACACTCCACATCTGGGAAGGCACCACCACTGAGCAATCGGGCCTACACCTTGGCAACACTTTAGATTTTGCACCTGAGATATTCTTCGCCCTACTAGCCATGAGATATCTGAGTGCGTGGATGATGGGAAGTTTTTGTGGTGGTGGTTTTGTTTGTTTAATTAATTGGTTTTGGGTCTTCTCAGACATGGCCTCATGCTGCCCAAGCCGGCCTTGAACTATGTAATGGATTGCTAAACTTGAACCTGACCCTCCTGACTTCACCTCCCAAATGCTGGGACTGTAGGCATGGACCGCCAAACTCAACAGTGATGGACAGTTTCCAGTAGCAAATAGACTTATGTTCAAAAGCACTCAGCGACTTCAAATGTGAAGTAACCTATACAGCAGTGTATGAGACTCCTAGACTCTGTGAGCCTCAGTTTCCTTACCTATAAAGTGGGGACAATGGCTATCAGTCATCAAGCACACAGTAGGTCCAAATACCAATACATCTGCTAGCCTACCTAAATGTCAGACTCCCCTTCTGGGTGATTTACCTGGTCTCACCCCTATGATGCAAAAGCAAACAGGTTCAAGTACACAGTGGGGTACTCCTGCCCCCTGCTGGCCATAAAGAGAATAGGTAGCCTAGCGCCCTGGTGGCAGCTCCAGGTCCAGAGGCTGGGCTTGATTTGAGGAAGTCACTATTGTCCTGCCACCGTAGCTGACAAGGGGCTTGTGGTGGTTAGTGACTGTCAAGTTGATACAGTCTTAGAATCACCTGGAAAAAGTCTCCATGAAAGACTCCGCATCAGGTGGGCCTGTGGGCATGTCTTTGAACGATTTTTTTTTTTTTTAAAAAGATTTACTTATTTTTATACGCACTGGTGTTTTGTTTGTATTTTATGTCTGTGTGAGGGTGTCAGGTCCCCTGGAACTAGAGCTACAGACAGTTATGAGCTGCCACATGGGTGCTGGGAATTGAACCTGGGTCCTATGGTAGAGCAGTGTTCTTAACCACTGAGCCACCTCTCCAGCCCTCGATTTCTTTTTTTTAAATTAGGTTAACTGAAGTGGGAAAACCTGCCTTGACCATGTGGGTGACACCCTATGGTGACCTGGCCCCTGAACTGAATTTAAGAGCGAAAAGCAAGCTGGGCAGGTTGGCATGCACGCACTCATCACCTCTTGGTTTTGAGCTGTGGGTGCCTTGATCTCTCTCCGTGGACTGTAATCTGGAATGGTAAAGCAAACACTCTTTTCTCCTCTAAGCTTTCTCTTATGTTTTTGTCTAGTGTCTTACCACAGCAGCAGACGTGAAGATAGAGCAAGAGCAAGGCTTATTTCTGTTATTTAGAGACAGGTCTCACTATGTAGCCCTGGCTACCTGGAACTCACTATACAGACCAGGCTGTCCCTGAACTCAGAGAGCTCTGTCTGCATCTGTCTCCCAAGTGGTGGGATCAAAGGTGTGTGCAGCCATGCCTGGCAGGACAGGGCCTCACGAGCATCCCATTAGCCCCTTCCAAGGAGGGCATGTCATCACTCCTTAAAAAGTTACGTCTGAATTGGGAGGGGGACAGAAATCATAAGCAAATTTCTGTCTCATGAGTGTCATCTACTTACTCCACAGCATCCAACCCATGTTAAACTAAAACCAAGGCCTAGCTGCTCCATGCCAAGAACATGCCAAGCACAGGGCAAACATACTCCAGTACTCATGAGAGTGTCTATTTGGGGGCAGAGAAGAAAATAACATGCATCTTCTAGGGTAGCCTGGAGTAGACAAACAGGACCTCCATGTCATGCGATGGTCCCTGACATGTCCTGGGTAAGCCTCTCCTCTCTCTAAAGCTCCATCCTTCCTTCCCTTACCAAAGGTCCTTAACACTGGGGCAGGGAAGTGACAGCCATCAGGAGGCTACATACAACTTCTCCCTAAGCTTAGTATATGCCAATCTTTCTACAACCTGAGAGGTTAAGAAACTGGACTAAAGCTGGGCATGGTGGTTCACCTTTAATCCTAGCACTCCAGAGACAGAGGCAGGCTCATCTCTGTGGATCCAGGCCCTGTCACTTACACAGCCCGAAATCAGCCTGTCTGTCACTGCACTGAGTGCCTGCAGCTCAGGAGAAGTCTGAGAGAGGGGGTGCTTCTTAGCAAAAGGGGTTGTAACTAACCAAGCCTTCTCTACGGCAATACCCCCCCCCCCACACACACACACTTACTTCCTGATTTTCAGGCCTTCTTCATTGTCTGGGAGGAAAAATTCAAAAGATTTATATGTCTTGACCATGTCCCGGCGATATTGACCGACGTTGAATTCTGGGGAGAGGAGAGGCTCAGCTTTCACAGGTCAGCAATCCTAGCGACGCCTGCCCACCACCCAGGCTTCTCTCTTCCCCTCCCTCAATAGTCCACCCATGATCCCCTTGGAGCCTCACCCCGAGTAGGCACACCAATCCAGTTGAGGTACCGGGTCAGCTTCTTAGAAATGTAGGTCTTGCCCCTGGCTGGCAGGCCCACCATGACGATGAGTGTTGGGCAGTTAGTCATGCAGACTGGAAGGCAAGCAGCACTGTGATGGTTAATGTGGATTGTCACCTTGGTGGGATTTACAATCACCATGGAAACAGACCTGTCTTAAATGTGGGCAGCACCATCTTGGGCAGGGGTCCTGGACTGAAAGCAAACAAAAAAACCGAAGAAAGATGAGTAACAGCACCCATCCACCTCTCTGCTTCCTCACCGTGGCCACCTCAAGCTTCTGCCACACAACATCCTTGCCATGGTGGTCTGTCCCCTTGAACTGTAAGCCAGAAAAAAACATTTCCTTCCTTAAGGTATTTTGTCACAGCAACAAGGAAAGCAGCTAATTCAGGCACATTGCTGCAGGCTACTGGATCTCTGAGTCCCGTGTTGTATCAGCCCTCAGGGCACAGGATTGGTACCAGCTGTACTTCCCTGGCTTCCTGGCTTCAGACAGCTCCCTAAAAACCTCCAGAGTCAGTCTTAGGCTGACATTTGCTCTGATCCCAAGACTGTATGGGCTCTGGAACCTCACCAGCCCCTCTCACCACAAAGCACACACTGGTACATATGTAAGGCACAGGCCAGCAGTTGGACACTGCCCCAAGGATGGAGCCAAAGCCTGCCTTCTCAGTAGGAATCCAAGTTCTAATCTCCATCTCCTCCATTTAATAAAGTGCCAGCTCCACCGTAGTCTTCTGGTCTCCTTGAAGGTCTCCCTTCAACTTGTCCTTTCACAAGAAGGACGAGCACCTCCACGTGAACCTGGGGCATTTTCACCCCCTACTTGGTCACCTCACTAATGATTACAACTCTGGACTGATTCCCTGGAGTAGCAGTTATTTGTGACTGTCCACTGAGTCAAGCAACCACCAACTGACCCCTTTCAAAAGCATTATCCTGGCTAGGCCTCACGGAGGGGTGACTAGGGTTGGGACCCTCACCCGAGTGTCTGGCTGCTTCCTTCCTACCACCTGCTGTACGTAAGAACCACACCACACAAGAACCCCTCACCTACACTCTGTAAAGAGGTCCAGTAAACTCACTGGCTTCAGACTGAACTTGTGGAGCTGTGTCTCCGCGTGCCATTGGGACCTTAGGAGGAGGGGTAGTGCTCATTTGCATCTTCCCGAGGGACCAACTTTAACCACAGTATCCCTGTAGTGCCTAAGCCACCCATGGCCCTGGCCCAGTGCAGATGCTCAGTAAGTATGAGCCGGGAGACATCAAGGTGATGGTCACATGGGACTGAGGCAGAGGCCCAACAATGACAATCCTCTTAATAGTCTGTTCATCTCCATTTTGCATGCTACCAAGTCGGGGTGTCAACCAAGAAGCTGCCAAGACCTGTCCACAGCATCCCTGAGCTTTAGCTGCCTAGGACTGATGGAGTGCTTGTGACTCAGCTCAGATTCCAATGTGATCAAATGTGACCCCACCCTAGTCACAGGAGTCTTCATTTTCATCACTCATAGGACCAGGACCAGAAGAACCAGAGGGGATGGCTGGGCAGTGGTGGCTCACTCCCATAATCACAGCACTAGGGAGACAGAAGCAGGAAGATCTTTCTGAGTTTGAGGCCAACCTGGTCTATAGAGCGAGTTCCAGGACAGCCAGAGCTGTTACACCGAGAAACTCTATCTCAAAAAAACAAAAAACCAAACCAAACCAAAAACCCACAGGGGAAAGACTGCTAAGCAGATGTGGTAAGCTGTCCCTGCCTCTCCTCTGCCCACTCGTTGCTCTCCTTTGCCAGACCATTAGAAACCCCCTTAGCTGTCTCTCTAGAACACAGACCTCAGGGACAGCTCTGCCTGGTGTCAATAATCAGGCAAGCTTCTGTCCCTATTTTGAGTCTGGCACCTTCTGGCAAGTCTGAATCTCACCCTCAGCAGCATGATTTAGCACTTTCCCCACGGAAAAGCTGAGCACTCCTGGGAAGCTGTGCCCTTTGCCTTGCCCTGCAGCATCCTGGACTAAGGACACAGGTGAACTTCAGCCCCAGCTACACCTAGATCTCGGGCTGTGGGCAGCATCATTCCTGTGCATGATCTAAACACTGAACTCCAAGGGGGGCGAAAGAAGGAAACGTGGACTGAAGCAAGAGACACTTGCAGAATAACCTCAGTATTAGCTAAGGTTAAAGGAAACTGAGTTAAGCAAGGTCCTGCCTCCTCAAGCCCAGCAGGCTTCTGGGGTTTGGTATTTGCACAATTCCTGGCCAGGCTGACCAAGGGTGCTGAGCAATTTAAAGAGAGTTTATCAGCCATTTATCAGAAGCAATCCATTTGCCTGCCCCTACCAATGAGCCCCAACACACACACACACACACACACACACACACACACACACACCATTGCTCCCTCAGGGGCAGTACTCAGAATTTCAAGACTGAGGCACTGTAGCTACTCTTCACCCTGTCTTAGAGTTTCTGTTGCTGCGATGAAACACCATGACTACAAGCAACTTGGGAGGAAAGGGTTTATCTGGATGACACTTCCACATCACTGTTCATCACTGAAGGAAGCCAGGACAGGAACTCAAACATAGCAGGAACCTGGAGGCAGGAGCTAATGCAGAGGCCATGGAGGGTGCTGTGTACTGGCTTGCTCATCACGGTGTACTCAGCTTGCTTTCTTATGGCACCCAGGACCACCAGCCCAGGGATGGCTGCACCCACAATGGGCTGGGCCCTCCCCCATCAATTACTAAGTAACAAAAGGCCCTACAAGCTTGCTTGCAGCTCTGATTTCCAGAGGCATTTTCTCAGTTGAGGTTCCCTTCTCTCAGATGACTACTGCTTGTGTCAAGCTGACATAAAAACTAGACAACATCTATTTTCCCAGAGCAGACCTGGCCCTCCTCCCACAGTCTCTGGTAACAGTGCCCCTGTTTCCCTCCCCCATCAACCCACAAGGTGGGCAGTCAGGGCAGTGGATTGGGTCTGGGCACAAAACAAGGCAATAAATTGGTGATCACCTCTGTTCCTTAAGATAAGCTTTCCAGCAAAGAATCGAAGCAAACCAAAGTTCAGCCCTGAAATACAGGACAGCCCTGCCTACAACAGCAAGGTGTGGAGATAGTCCCTTGAGGGGAGAAGTTACACACAAGGGCAGAACCAGGGGAGACACTGCAGGTCTTGAGAGCCATGGGAAAAGGTGGGGTATGCAGTCAGACCCAGGTCCTGGGTCCACAAGGACTCCAACATCTGGTATCCAGGACCCAGAGCACATATAACACCACACACAGAGAGAAGGAAGTCACAAGACCTGTCAACTCAGCCCTCTCTGCTTCCTTTTTCCATATATTTACTGAAGGCCACAGGGCCTCAGAGCCCAGAGGCCTGAGACATTTGTGGCAATGGAGAGGGCATGCATGCCTGTCTGCCTATTTCCAGGCACTTGCGCCAAAGGCGCAGCCGCAGTACCTGGAGTGGATTCCAGGTGGACAGCCGAATTGGTTATACCAGCTCCCACATAAAGAGGAAGGAAGAACTCTTTAAAATTAAGCAACATTGCATGACAGTCCCACTCAGGGACAGAAGTTGACTCGACGGGTGCCCTGTGCATACACACAAGCCCTGTCACACCTCATGCCATCTTGTCACTAAAAGAAGCCATCAGAAAAACAAGAGGGAGGGCTGCAGAGATAGCTCAGTAGTTAAAACCGCGTGTTCTTAGCCGAGTGTCAAGGCAGGCTCTTTAATCTCAGCACTCTGGAGACAGAGGGAAACGGATCTCTGTGGGTTTGAGGCCAGCCTGGTCTACAGAGTGAGTTCCAGGATAGCCAGGGCTACACAGAGAAACCCTCTCTTTCAACAACAAAGCACTTGCTCTTACAGGGGACCAGGGTTTGGTTCCCAGCACCCACACAAAGGAGCACAAGGGTCTATTAACTCTAGTTCCAGAGGATCTGGTGCTGTCTTCTGACCTCTACAGACATCAGGCACACACATAGTGCACAGACATACATGAAAGCAAAATACCCAAACACATAAAATAACTAAACAAATATAGGAAACTTAAAAAGATACAAAGGAAGACAGACAGACAAACAGACAGAGGCAAGAGGACCATCCACAAGGTCAACACTAGCCCAGTCTACTACACCCTCAAAAACAATGTCCTACTGGCCATGATGCTGGGGTCCCTCACTCCCTGTCCTATCTCTTCAGAGCTCCTAAAGGACTAAGCTGGGATTCTAATGGTAAGGATGACTTATAGCTTCCAGACACATCGGTGTGTCTGGATTTTATAAATGTATCAAATTTTATCAACTGCTTCTGGTGTTCAAGGCTGGAGAACGTGGCTTTGTCAACTGGTCCCAACACCAACACCCAGAAGAGCTGGGGACTAGACAGCAGAAAAAACCCACCACCAGCTCCGACTAGAAGTAGGCAGTTTCTTTCTTCCCCAGAAAGTGCTGTGGACAGGTTATCCTTCCTTGCCCTGGGGTTCTTACTGCCCTGGCAGTCTTCCAACCTGGCCTCAGGTCACTGTGCACAGGGTAAAATGCTGCACAGGTGCATACAGAGGGGCTGGCTGGGTGTGCTATATGACCTCTGGGACCTCTGGCTAGGGTACACATCTGCAAGCTTCACCTTCAGCCATGTCACCTCCTGTCCAGAAAAGTGTAGGTCTACAACCAGACTATTCCAACACGCTAACGCTGACAGGCCCCTCCGCTCACACAGAGCCACTTGTTTGCCGGCTTTTCCTTTTTTTTTTCTTTGGGACAGGATTTCTCTGTGTAGCCCTGGCTATCCCAGAACTCACAGTCAGGCTAGCCTTGAACTCAGAGATCCACCTGCCTCTGTCTCCCTGGGACTAAAGAAATGTGCCACAGCCACAGGGCACAAGAGCCACAATTCAATCCTTAGAGAACTTAGTGAAAGAATGTACAGGCCCTGCCTCTGGAGCAGACAGAAGGGGCTGGCTCAGGCTGACACCTCAGTCCCCCACTCTGATGTAGTAAAAGGCAAAAAGGAGATCTGTGGTGAGATCTGCTTCTACTTTTCTTTCTTTCCTCTGTTTATTTTTTGTTTTGTTTTGTTTAGTTTGAGACAGGGTCACTCTACAAAGTCCGGTCTGCCCTAGAACTCACTGTGTAGACCCAGCTGCCTCAAACTCAAAGAGATCCTCCTGCCTCTGCCTCCTGAGTGCTGGGATCAAAGGTTTGCACCACCACACCCAGTTTGCCTCAACTTTTCAAGTATCTACTTTTTAGAGGCAAAAATGATAATGTTCTCATCACAGGCTGAGGTCTAAGGGTTAGCTCCTTGTCCAAGATCACACAGCTGGTCCAGGATGTGGCTTGAGCATTACTGTCCCCAAAGTCCAGGTCCCCACTCCTTCCTTCTGCAACGGGGCAGCCAAACCCTGGTATGGACCACTGTCCTAATAAAGACTTGGCAAGGAGCTTCTGCCTTAATGCTTCCTTTTGGAAGCTGGCCAGGCTAAATCCACAGCCCCTAAGGATTCAGAATGTGTCTGGACAGCTTGCGGCTCTACCAGTACCCATAATGTGGTCACCACCCACAGGAACACAGTCTGCTTATGAACTTCAGCCATCCCAGCAGGACCCAGGTTGTGATTACACACACACACCTTCCCCACCTCCACCCTCTCTCATTATGGTAATGGTCAAACTCAAGGCCTCGGGCTGGCCTTGGCAACAGAAGCCCAGAGGACCCTCCCCTCCCTTATCACACACAGCAGCCTTCAGGAATGCACGGAGACCCTGGTACATCAAACAACAGCCTGATCTCCATTTCCATATCTGCGCAGCCAGTTGTACTAGATGTTCTCTGAGGCCTTTGCCAAGCTGCAAACTCATTACAATATGTGAGTTACTTATAAAATAATTTTTTTTCTTTTTCCTGTCAATAAAAAGTTACAGACTCGTTTAAGAACAGACAGGAAAACCAAGGAAGTAGATGAAAACACCCAGGAGCCCAGAAGAGGTAAGTCACTTAGCAAATTCATAAATTTCAGCATAGTTCCTTGATCTTCGACTCTCCTGTGCAGTCATTTACAAGTGAACTCAAGTGGGTGCTGGGGCACAGAGATAGGTACATATGGTGTGCTGTTCCCATTGACTCAGTCCTGACAACTGTACTTCCCCGAAGTTCCGCTAAAACTTTGGCTTTAAAGCCAAGGGGTACCTGAGGACTACTAGCCCATGGCTAGGCTTTCAAAAGTTCTCAGCTCAGAGAGACCAGCCAACTAACTGCCTTGTATGGAGCTACACAACTCAGTTTCCAGCCAGACTACCCGCTAGCCCACTCTGGCCAGGAGAGAGGAAAGAGCCAAGACCACGAACAAAGTCCTCTCCTGTACCCAGGCACTGGAAACAGCTTGGGTCAGTCCCCTCCCAAGGTAATGGTGGCCAGACCCAATCTCCAACAGACTGAGATGTCCCCTCACATCTGTCCCCACTTCTGCTTCACCACACTTCTGCCGGCCACTGTCACAGCACCACCGTCACTCCCACTCACCTGTTCCTAGCCTCTTACCTGTCTCTGACTCCGCCCATCAGTTACAATAGCCTCACCTGTGCTTGCTTCTCTACCAAACTCCTGCCTTTCCACTCGAGACCTTTTAGGCCGTCTACCCACCCATCCGGGTTCATCTCCCTTCTCCTCTCCTTGCGCGCCCCCCCACCCCGGTCTTACCACCACGCTGGCTGGCGTGCAGAGCGGGCCTCCCATTGCTGTACGGCATCCAGATCTTCTTCAGGGGATTCTGGGTCAGTTCCCGTGGGGACGCCATCCCCGGGCTGGGATGAATCGGACTGCGCTGCTTCTCACCCAGCAACCGAACCACCTCGGGCCACCCGAGGTCCCGCCCCTCTGGCCCCGCCCCCCTCTAGCGGCTCCAACCCTTGTCAATCTTCTCGCAGGCCCGCCCCAGTATTAATAGGCTCCACCCAAACTAAAGAGGCACTGGCCTACGACTACGCATGCTCAATTTTCCTATCGCCCGTCCGTCAAGGCAGAGTTGATAACGCGCATGCTTGATACCAACTGCGTTTGACACCCGGATTATGCAGGCCCCGCCCCGGATGTGGAGTTTACCCAGCTTACCAGATTGTTCTTATTTGCATAGGTCTCATTCATGGTCCCGCCCAAGGCGCTGTAACCCTGCCTCAAAGCTTGTGTGGCCTCTACCCACTGAGAAATGTGACCTCATGGTCGCCTGGTGAGAAGGGTCAGAAGAGGCTGGGCGGGCCTGCGTGATCCTTAGAGCCGGATAGTCTAGACTAGCTTGGCAGTTGTCCCTGAATGGCTCTAATGACAGACCTGCTGTCCTGGCAGTCAACCACCGCTGCACCCTCCTGGACCTTCTCTGGCCCTCCTCAGCTGCTTTTAGCCTCAAAACTTCCCGGGTCCACAAAAACAACTTGTTCAACCACGCAGAAAAAGTTCGTTCTCTTCTCATCCGGACATAAACACAGACTACATCTCAAACTCAAACCATGTTTTGGCATGGCTGCTGGGGAACTTAGGCTAAATCTCTGAAATATATGGACAAGCTATCTGCGGACTCACTAAGCAGTATTCTGATTTTCTTCCCAGGATTTATATTTTACCAATTATAATTTTGTTGCTGTTTGATTTTTCTTTCTTTTGGGGGAGAAGAAGAGCAGGTTCTCATGTAGCCAGGCTGGCCTGAAACTCAATGTGTAGCTAAGGGTAACCTTGAACTTCTGACCATCCTGCTTTTACCTTCTAAGTTCCACTGTTTCTGCAGTGTTTATACAGGGATTCGAACCTAGGGCTTTGTGCATGCTAGGCAAGCTACACTTCAGCCCCAATTAACGTTTTAATAATGAATTTATTTTTTTTTATGAGCTTCTGTCTCTTCAGGAAAATGAGATGCAGACATCAATTTTACAAGATTGTGGTATAGATTAAATGTGTCCGTCTCAGAAATCTGTTTAAAAACACGTAGGCGTTCTCATTCATTACCTCCCTCTCTGCCTTTGAAAATGTACTGGGGCAAGGGTCCAGGGCCAGGCCTGGCAGCTCAGGCTTAAGGTTAAAGTGGTGCCATGTGAAAGTTCTCAAGCTGGGCGACCCCCAGTGAACATGACCCCTTAGAGGTCAGGGAGGGTCAGTGTGGGGAAGCTGCTTTTCTACTTTTGTTTGACCTCCACCAGCCTCAGAGAGCTCAGGCCTCTTCTTTCTGCCCAGCCCCGCCTCTCCAAACTGTCTATTTTCTGTGCAGGCCCCAGCAACAGGACTTGAATCTCGATCTCACTACCCTCTAGTCTTGCCCTCCACCAAACCCCTGGCAGGTTTCCCGCCTCACATATGTCCAGCCAGAAGTTAGGGACATGAAAAATAAGGCTCACCTCATTCACAGTTGACGCAACATCTGCTCCTCTCATACCTCGGCTTTGGGTCAGTACAAATCTCAAACCAACTCTTCAGAGTTTGGCAAAGACTGAATGACTTTGACAAAGATATCTTAACCACTGCACCAGGAAATAAAATTCAGAAGCCCATTTGGGGCCTCCCTGGTACCGGCTCTGGCCGGCTATTTTGGGAACTACCCTGCTCCGGGCAGATATTCATTTCCTCTTACCCCCTTGCCTATTGCAGAATCCTCCCTCCATTCCCAGAGGGAAGTGAGCAGCTTGGCGCACACCCACAGGGTTCCTCTGTGAACATTGGCAACTCCTCCTTTTCCAAAGCCACTCACTCTGTCCCTGTTTGTGTCCTGTCCATGGCCAAGGTCATCTTGGGACCGCAGTTAGCCACAGAAACCATTGTCACTCCTCAAAAGGCTCTCACCTTAAACACACATGGGTACCTAGCATCTCATCAGTCTCATGCATCCTCTTCCCCAGAACTCCTGGCTGTTACTCAAGAGCTGGTAGTCAGGGCAGAGCCATCTCCACACCCAGTCTGAGCCTGGTTTCAGGAAATGTATCTCTATACCTCCCACTCTTCTGAGCTCACCCCTAGCTGACCCAGACACACCCTCTCAAGTCCATATATCCAGCTAGGAAATCATAGGTCAACATCAGGAGCCTAGGCAACCTTCCTAATGCCAGGGTCTACATCTGTCCTGGGGACCGACTTCCCGTCTCCCTTCCCACAGCCTCATTTCTTAGGTAAGGAACCGAGGATGGGAACAGGGAGGAGTCAAGATAACAGAGCCAGCCCACAGGCTCATATCTTAGCCTTTACATCTCGTCTCATGTTCAGAAAGCCCTCATGGCTTTTTCCTCTTGAGGGCATCCCAAAGTGTACCAATTACCCTGTCCCATGCACAGGCAGTGTTGGGATGCTAGTGTTCACTCAGATATGAACATGGCTAGCTCAGACCTTCTCTACCATGAACTGGTCTGGCCTCTGGGTATCATATATACTGACCACTGGACTTCCTCATGAACAAAGTCCTCAACCCTCAGTTCTCAAGGGTCAAACTCTCTGTATCTTATGCCTAGTCCTGACTGTACCAATAAGCCACCATTTACAACATAAAGATCCAGGGGTCTCAGCCCTGCCACACAAATGCACATGAATATGCTCACACACAGAAGCACGGTTATAAATTAGTCCTGTACCCAAGCATATGCACATGAACAAAATACTGTCCAGGGCCTGCTGGCCCTCTTCCTCTTCATTCCCTGAGCAGATGCTGCTTTGCTAGGTAGAGGCAGTTCCCAGGAATACTAGCTTCCTCTGGCTATTTCCAAGAACTGTCCTCAGCATTCCTCTGGCCCCAGGGTTCACAGTGTGAGGTTCTAATTTAGGGGTATACAGCCATGTGAGTGGCAGCCTGTGAACCCTGATCTGTAGTATTTCCTAGTCCAGCCTGGCACAGGGCACACAGTAAGTGCTCCGAGTGGCTCGAAGCTACCAAAGGAGCAAAGAAACAGCTCAGAGAAGCTTAAGAAAAAGAAAGAGTACATAGTAGGTATGTAAAGAAATTCAAGACCAGCATAGAACACACAGTGGACGCCCTAGAAATACAAGCCTAAAGGCTAAGAAGGATCTATATAAAACAAAACAAAAACAAAAAACCAAAAAAACTTCCCAAACTGGGTGACCATGATGAACAAGACCACTCAGAGACCAGCAAGAGACAGTGTGGAGTGCCTCAGGCAGCTCCAGCTGGCTGGCTCTTCTCCTTGGCTAAAGGAAGCCACTATTTATAGACATCCCACCTTGGTGCTGGCCCCTCTTCCCTACAAGGCCCCAATTTTCCCTCCCCTTCAGGTCACTGACAAATTGATGCCCTCTCAGAGTACTCTGAGAGACCCCCAACACCCTATGTTCCCTCCAACACCATCTTCACTACACCCAGGACTTTTCCCAATCCCCACCCTCACCAAGCTACCCAATGCCTACCCTGGCCGTGGCTCTCCCAAGGGTCGATTAGAGAGGTGCCTCCTAATGTCCATCTGTCCATCCTGCAACCGAACTAGCCAGGGCCGCCGCCCCCTCCCCCCCTCCCGCGACTCGGGAAGGGTAAGGAAACCCCGCCCCTGTCTCTCCCCCCAACACGCTGGTTCAGAGGAAAACCGGCCCCGCCTCTCCAACCTTCCTAGACCCGCCCTCCCGGGGCTGCTTTGCTCTGCGAGGTTGCCAGGCCCCCCCATCCAGGCAAGCAGCTGCACTCTGCACTCAGGGCCATTAGCCCAGTAGTGCTTTTTCTCAGTCAGAGCAGTTCATACCTCTCAGGGACCGGTCGTTTCTTCTTTTTGAGTTGTCTACACCACTGGGAGCCCCTGCCTCAACCACAGGCAAAAAAGATCACACTCCCCAGAAAGTCAGCTTCAGCACCAGCTCAGCAATGGAATGGGGGTTATAAAGGTGAAGCCTACTCTCTTCACAATGAGCAGGTCAGAGGGGAGGGAGGGAAGGTGAGTGGAAGGGCAGGGAAGCCAGGTGTGACTCAGCCCTCATGTGTCACTGCCTGGGTGCATATGACTGGGTGATTCGGGTGCATCCTGTCCTTCAGTCATCTGACATTTATTGAGTACCTCCGCAGCCACAACTTTCATGTGCATCATGTCACTCAGTGCTATGAGATGCTTGGTGGCATCACTCTGCTTTACAGTTGGGGGAACTGGGGCTCAAAAAATGTGAACAGCTTTGCTTAGGACTTTCATCCAGGAAAGCATGGAGTTGGATTGGATCCCCAGCAGAATCCACTCCCTCCATCCTGAGCCATATCTGTCTGTGCACCTGGCAGGCTGCTGAGGTGTCGCCAGATGATGCTTGACTGTATGTTATGCGTAGATTTGGGAGTCAAACACCTTCTTCTTCCATTCTGTTCATGAGCACGCAAGCGCGCACGCGCATGCACACACACACACACACACACACACACACACACACACAAATGGGGTCAGGTTTCCCACGTTCATCTGTGGTCACCTGTGCCAGTGCCTAGAGATGTCTCTGATAACCACATCTAAGTAGGATGCTACCTAACAGAGCTGAAAACAAGCATGTCATCAGATGTGATGACACATGCTTGTAACACGAACACCCAGGAGACTGATGCAGAAGGATTGCTGTTAGCAAGTTCTAGGACATGCCAAAGATTCCATTGCAAGACTGCTTTTTAAAAAAAATTATTTATTATGAGTATTCTGCTGCATATACATCCACACGCCAGAAGAGGGCATCAGATCCCCTTATAGATAGTTGTGAGCCACCATGTGGTTGCTAGGAATTGAATTCAGGACCTCTGGAAGAGCAACCAAGGTTCATAACCGTGGAGCCATCTCACCAGCCCAAGGCTGTCTTTAAAAACAAAAACAAGACCTCAAAACAAGCATGTGACCCTCTCCAGCACTCTCTGGTATAGCAGCCTCGGGTGGGGATCCCAGGCCTGTGGGCCTTAGATGGTGCAGCACGGGGGTCCTGTGTTGACTCTCCTTTACATTTAATGATGGTATCTAGATGCTCTGTGACTGCCCGACACAGCTAGGCATGACAAGATTCTATATATTGAACATACATGCTACTAGTGTCCAAGATGCCCAAACATTAACTGTGAGGGACATGAGGGGCTCAGAAGCATGGTAAAACACTATATGGCCAAGCTGTCTAAACACATTGTAGATACTTGGAAGCTATGATGGTGGTCCACTACGGTCATTCCTGGGTATGTGTTTGGCCAAATGTAGTACTGTCCAGCGTGTGGCTATCCTTCAGAACTTCTCATCCAGGGTCACCCCATCTTTATGACCCCCTTCTTCAGTCTCAGCGGCGGCCAACACGGGCTAGTATTTGGGCATTAGTGGCAGCCTGATTCCTGGCAGCCTTGTTCCGAGCCTGTTCCAGTAAGATCCTCAGGAGGCCAATGGGGACATCCAGGGAGAGTGTGACACGGGTGTCCAGGTAAGGGCTGGCTTTGGAGTTGCTCCAGGAAGCTGGGGGTCCTGTGGTGGTACCTGAGGAGCTCTCTGAGGTCACAGAGCTGGGAGTCGTCTCCGGATAGTTCTGAGGGAGGAGCTGGAAGGTAGGGATAGAGGTTCCTCGGACAAATAGGATCCTATCCAACATCAGGACCATAAACACCACCAGTGCCCACCTGGTCATCATGTGGTAAGGCTGTAAGGAATAAACAGGCTCAGGGTCCGGGCTCTGCAGCTATAGCTCACTGGAAGGAAACAGACTGCTAGATGCAAGAGGCAAAGAGGGGTCGGAGAGGTTACAGAGGCCACGCCAGGGACAGAGACACAGAGACAAAGTAGGAGAAAGAAGAGAGCCAAACAAGACCAGAGGCAGAAAAAATGAAAATTCGTACTTAGGCGGGGTGGTGTCTGTCTATAATCCCAGAAGTTGGGAGGCTGAGGCAGGATCCAAGTTTGAAGCCAGATTGGGTTGCAGAACTGAGACCCTGTCTAAAAACTCCAAAGATAACAAAAGGAGACCACTTGGGAGCTAAGGACAGAATGGCATCAGAGGCAGAGAAATAGAGGGGATTGGCAGAGGAGGAGCAGAAGAGAAAGGATGGTAAATGGGGTGGAGACAAAGCAAGAGAGGGGAAGACAGGAAAAGAGATAAGGCAGAAAGAGACCAGCTATCCTGGAGACAGCTAGAGAGAAAGAGAAAGACTCAGACAACCCCAGAGTGACAAAATGGAGACAGGTTCTGAGCAAGTGGCTGCTTGAGGAAGGACAGGAGTGGGGGAGAGGGGCAGGTGAAGCAGGGCAAGCAGAGACCCCAGAGCCTTCCAGGTCCAGGCATCTCCATCCACCAACCCCAGACCCTTCCCATCCCGACTCGTACCGCTACGTCAATGTCCTCAGAGGTAGGCTGCAACAGCTGGGGCCACTGTGGTCAGGGCCAGACAACAGTCCTGAGGCTGACCCTTTACTCCACTTCAAGGCCCATTTATCTCCCCCAGCCTCCTGGGGTAGGAGCTAGGGCATGTTTCCTGGCATGAGACAGCTCCCTACTTATGACTCACCCCCTCCTAGGGAGCTAGGACACTCCTTAGCCCCCACCCTATTTATTTCTTTTGAGGAGACAAGTTAGGGGGACTAAGAACACTGAAAAATAACAAGGGTCAGGCATGAGGACTCTCCCATGCAGTATGATGTTGACTACTCCTTCCCCCAGAGGAAGTCTACCTCCTCACACCCCCATCTCACCCAGACAACCAACAACAAGGACCTTTTAAAACAGTGGCTTTAATGCTCCCCTCCCCTCCCATCAGCACCATGGTATCACAGCCTTGGGTCAAGGGGCAGGTTGGACACCAGTCACATCCATTCATTGCCCACAACCACCCCCAACAGTGAGTCATCTGCCAGGAAAGCTGGCACCACAATGGGGATTTGTCCACAGGGGGGAAGGCTAGACCCACAGAACCAAGTCACTGAAATAGTGGACACATACACACATTCATGTGCACATACAACTCTAGCACCAAATGGAGACGAGCAGGACTCTGCTGAGACCTGCCACCTCCAGGAACTGCCGGCCACCAAGCGCATCGTCGGGGCCTCAGCCCTAGGCAGCACCTGTGTGGAGCACATTTGAAAACATTCAGCCCTCTGAACTTCTTTCCCAACATGAAGTCTGCACAGAAACATGCCAGAGCATCCAGGAGGGATGGAGTGTGTGCTCTGACTCAAGAGGGACCCTTAACAAGCAGGAATATGGAGAGGGACCATGCAGGTTCATCAGCTGGGGATATGTAGCCGGTTCTGGGATCTGGGATCTTCCTCCAGGTCCTCCGGTCTCAGGGAACGTCTTGGCCAAGCACTAATACATGTAGATACAGCTTCCTCTGAGAGCATGTAGGCCCATACCTGTTTTCTGGCTGTGGACCCCTTGGGGTGGGCAGCGGCGCTCACATGCCTCACGGGTTCCAAAACGATTGGGATTCCCTCCACAGCCACCGTAGACAAAGGGATGACAGGCTGTGCCACCTGGCACAGCTCGATGGTACCAGCGCAGGGTATAGGCAGTACAGGAACCCTCATCCAGTGGTAGGGAGCAGAGATCTAGGATCAGCAGTGGTTAGGTCACCGGGGATAATGGGAATCAGAGGAATCCGAAATCAGCAAAAGATCAGTGGTGGGATGAACTCTGTCTGGCACTACCTGAACCTCTCTGATCCCAGCCCTTAATCTCGGCATCACCAGCCCATGGAAATTCAGGGTCCTGGTAATCCTCCACAGAATACACGGAGTACTCAGAGAAGTCATCATCATCTTCAGGGGGCACCTGGCCTGTAGGCAGGGTGGGGTATACTGTGAGGAGACCCCTGCTAGTTCTGGGACAGAATAGACAACATCCATCTCCCCCACATGCAGAAACGTGTGTGTGTGTGTTCTGTGTGTAGACTCTATATACATGCCATATGCCCTGATGAATACCCATATGCATAACTGTAGCCAACCTATACACGCCCCGTGGGCTGTCAGCCTCACCTTCCTCCTCTCCGTGGGAGACCTGGAGCACAGGAACATGGTGGAGCTGGGGGCCAGCTGTATCCGCAGCATAACCGGGGAGGGGTCCTGAAGCGGGTGATGACATGCTTGGTTGTCATATTCAGCCACCCTAGCCACACCCCTGCTAAGAGGACCCAGATGATAGGCATCTAGTTGTTGCCTTGGATGAAGAGAGTTCTAGACACACTCACGTGATCCGGATGCAATAAACTGGCCCTGGCAGGCTGGAAGTGACAGAAAAATGAGACCATGAGAAATGGAGACCAAGATGCGAAGGCAGGAAGATGGGGAAAGAGAAACAAACAAAAGACACATGCATGGGGACTAAGATATGCAGGGAGATAGCCATCGAGCAGGTGAGAGACAAAGGAGTGAGGAGAGAGAACGGGTGAGAGGGAAGAGGAGGAGGAAGGAGAAAGACAGGAGGGAGCGTAGAGAAGAACCTTGGGAAGGGTGATACAAGGGCCAAAGGCAGCCCGGCTCAGGAGGCAAAGAGATGAAAGCAGTCATGACAGGAAGAAGCAGGGCCCCTCCCCCTCCTGTGTCACAGCTGGGATTAGCTCTGCTCCTTACACTATCCCTCCACACAGATAGTCATCAGAACACTGTGTAGCCACCCACATCTCTGTCTCCCTCCATTAAGGAAGTCCTGTTGGCATGTTTATTCTTAACATCTGGGTTGCTTATAGCCATCTGTCTCCTCTTGCCCTCTGTAAGTTCTGGGGACTTGCTGGCCCCCGTCTAGGTGTCCCGGGATGCAGTTAAGGCAGGAGAGTCCACACTAGACTCACTCACCACAATGCTGACTCATCTCCTGACGCACAAAGCCCCGAATGTCATCCTCCTGGGAACACAAGACCACAAGGTCCCTGAAGAACTCATGAATCATGGGTCTCATAATGCAGGAACCAAAGACAAGTCATATCAAGTCAAGGGCCCCGGGACTCAGGGGTCAGGGTGCTGAGTGCCCCAACCCACCCAGGCTAAACTTACAGTCAACGCAGCTTCTCCCTTCTCCCCACGGAGACCAGCAGGTCCTGGTCGCCCCTATGTGTGACAAATGTGACCAGGTTGTGACAGAGCTCAGACATCAGAGATCATGCTAATTTCTGACTCCAAGCTGGGGTATCCCCACTCACCTGCTCCCCTCTTTCACCAG
Source organism: Rhynchomys soricoides (assembly GCA_019843965.1). Classification (NCBI taxonomy): domain Eukaryota; kingdom Metazoa; phylum Chordata; class Mammalia; order Rodentia; family Muridae; genus Rhynchomys; species Rhynchomys soricoides. The sequence continues at coordinate 9,695,333 of JADRCH010000034.1, forward strand.
GGGTGCCAGGAGCGCCAGGAGCCCCCACCACACTCTCTCCAGGGGGACCTCTCTCACCCTGTCAGACACAAGGACCAAGTAGGCAGGGTCAGTGACAGTTTGGGGTAGAATACAGGCAAGTGAAAGTCCACAGTTCAGAGATTAGAACATGGGCTGTAGTTTCCTGATTAGAGAGACAGGGAAGGCAGGGAGTATAGCTCAGCAATACAGCACTTGATTGTACGGCCGTAGGTTTAATCCTCAGCACAGGCTGGAGAGATGGCTCAGCAGTTACAACACTTGATATTCTTATAGAAGACCCACGTGGTGGCTCACAATCATCTGTAACTCCAGTCCAGGGGATCTGATGCCTTTTCTGGCCTCCTCAGGCACCAGGCACACATGTGGTGCACAGACACACTTTCAGGCAAGACATCCATACACGCAGAATAAAAAATAATCTTTACAAAACAATATGACACCAGGAGTGGAGGTACAAGCCTTTAATCCCAGCGCCTGGGAGGCAGAGGCAAGCAGAACTCTGAATTTGAGGCTAGCCTGATCTACATAGAGAATTCCAAGCCACCCAGGGCTACATAGTGAGACCCTGTCTCAAAACATCACAGAAGGGAGGGTCAAGTCAGGCATCATAGTTGGAAACCCTTACCTTCTGACCCTGAAGCCCTTCAGGTCCCTTGGGACCAACACCACCAGGTGGTCCTGGGGGACCACCTGAGCCATCGTTTCCTTTGGGACCTGGGAAGCCCCCAACTCCTGGGGGCCCCTGTAGAAAGATAGAGAAGGCTTGGTGTTTAAAACCTCTTCAAGACAAAACTACTACCAGAGACAATGCTTCCCCCAGACCACAAACCCTGACCTCAACTTACCCTCTCTCCTTTCTCGCCTTGATCACCCTTGGGTCCTGACTGCCCATCAAAGCCTCTGTCACCCTGGAAACAGAAGAAGCAGAAAAATATTCAGCCTTGACATCCTGCTCTTGTAGATCCTTGAGCTGGCCCAATGCCCTCTACAGTGAATGATCCAAGCATCTGTTACTGTTTCTACTATGATTCCTTGAAACCAACTCTACCCAAGCCCTGCCCTGATACAACATGACCCCCCCTTCACCTTCTACCTTTTCATGCGAACTCTATATTGTGACCCCAAACCTCTCCTGAAATCTCAAAATCAGTCACACAATCCCCCAAAGCCACAACCTTCCTTGACTCTATCATGACTTTCTTTGGCCTATCTGACTCTACCCCATCATGTCCATTATCCAGAGCCCCTGTACCTTGGGACCGATCAGGCCCTCTTTACCAGGAGCCCCAGATTGACCAGGCATACCAGGATCCCCCTAGAGGAAAAAAATGTGAGCATGGCTCTCTAGTCAACTGCCCCTCTTTATTTAGGGTGTACCCTGACACTCACCATGTCTCCTTTCTTTCCTGCCAACCCAGGGCGACCAGGAAAACCAGCTTCTCCCTGGAGGTATCAGGAAGAGGAGTGAACCTTGGGCCCCAGCACCCACAGCCCATCCACATCATCCCTACAGCCCCCACATCAGCCCCATGGACCCCTGGTCTCCCTCCATGGCCCCC
>JADRCH010000034.1:9696922-9744059 GCA_019843965.1 Rhynchomys soricoides
GCCCCCGCATCAGCCCCATGGACCCCTGGTCTCCCTCCATGGCCCCCGCCCGCATCAGCCCTACGGCCCCAGAATCTCCTGTATTTCCATGCCTTATCTCCTTTTTCTCCGTCAAGGCCACAGGCTCCCTTTATTCCTCTTTCACCCTAAGGTAGGAAAGGAGGTAAGAAGGCAACTTCTCAGTCAGGTGTGATGACACACATCTGTGGTCTCAGCACTTGGGAGGTAGAAGCAGGAGGGTCAGGAGTTCAATCCAGGCTTGGCTACATAATAAGTTTAAAGCTAGCCTGTGCTACACAAGAGCCTGGGTCCAAAAAATTTTTTAAAAAGGCTACTTCTATTTCACCTTGAATCTTTGAGCTTAAAATTAGCTCCTACTACTGGTTTTAGACATTCCTAACCTGAGCTAACACCCCTGAGCTCCCAAATCTGAACCTAGGCCCTTTATTCTCCAATGCCAGGCCATCTTGGCTCACCTTGAGGCCCCTGGGTCCAGTGAAGCCAATATCTCCTTTGTCTCCTCGGAAACCAGGGGCTCCATCCTTCCCTGGGGCTCCCTAGGGAGAAAAGGTGCTAACATGGATCAAGACAGGAAAGTGAGGGACCAAGAGGAACCACCTTAGAGTGCAGGCAGGGGACTCCAGTCACCACCCATTGCCCTGGGGACAAGGGTCAGCACGGGCTGAGGTCACCATCATAGAGTTCATTATAGAGGTAGGAGCTTCTGAGAAAAGGAAGGTCATAAAGAATTAGGTCCCAAAAGGCTATGTGGGCCTGGTCATCATGAGAATGGGGGCCTTATGAGGACAGGGTGTCTCTATGGGATTGGGGTACCTTACCGGCTCACCGGGGATCCCTGCAGCACCTGGCTCTCCCTGTGAGAAACAGATTGAAGTAAGTCAGTGTCATGGTACCCTAAGCTGGCATATGCAATCATTTGGTGCCCCAGTAAGTCAGGCCCCAGCAGGCACACAGAGCCTGTGTGAATACACATGACCAAGGAAACCAAGATCCTTTTAACAAGAAATCCCCAAGGTGGGTGTGAGCATGGTTGACTAAGCCTGGGGTGAAACTTGCCTTGGCTCCTGTGAGTCCTCGAATTCCCATTGATCCAGCTGAGCCTTTGTCACCAGGCTCTCCTTTGGAGCCCTGTAGGAGTGACCAGAAGAATGGACAGAATTAAGACACCGTTTGGAGCACCCCTAAACAGCCAAAGAGCTCCTTTTTTGTTTCTAGAGGCTCCCCGTATAGAGTAGTAGCCCAGAGCTGCCTCCTGGTCTCACCACGATCCACTGGAGCTCTCTCCACGATCCCTATCCTCTCTGCCACCCTGGAGTCACTACAGTGCACAATAAGCTTTGTCCTTCTCTGACTTTCTGTGGCGTGTGCACCCCCTGCCCCCACGCCTGCAAGACCTCATGAGGAAAACCCATTCTCTTCCTTGTACCTTGTCTCCAGGATTCCCATTTTCTCCCCGAGGTCCTTTGTCACCATCTATGCCTCGAGGCCCTCGTTCGCCCTAGGTCAGGAGGTCAGAAATCAGGGTCAGGAGCCTGGGTCAGGAGCTGGGTGTCCCTTGTGTTCTGGAAAGCTGAGCTTTCAGGTCCCCCCCCCCCCAGCCCCACACAATTCTTTCTACAGCCAAGGGAGATGGAATTCATATCCGAACCAACCCACCCACTCACCATATCCCCTTTGGCACCTCGTGGCCCAGGAGGTCCCTCAATCACAGCTGAGTCACCCTGAAGGGCAGAGAGGAATGGGAAGAGTCAGGAGCACCCCAGTTTCCTGCGCTCACCCTCCCTGATAACCACACTCACCTTGTCACCCTTGAGCCCTGCAGCGCCAGCATCGCCCTATTGTTGGGTGGAAGACTGTGAATCTCACTGAGTTGGAGGGGACCTAGACCTTAATGACAATGTCCGTCATCACCCCCGCTCACCCCAGGGGTCTTCCTGTCACACTCTCACCTTCTCTCCTCGATCTCCCCGGCTGCCAGGAGGCCCCTGTGTGGAACAAAGTGATGATGAGTCATGGGGACTGTGGAGGACGGGGGGGGGGGGGGGGGGAGGGGGGGAGCTCAAGAGACAGATAAGACAGGACTAGAGGGAGTAAAAGGACCAGAGTCAGCAAAGAGAACCAGAGGGCCAGGACAGTCCTGAGGCGGCAGAGACAAGTCATTCCACTGGTCCCTCTGATAGGACGTACCATGAGTCCACGAGGTCCTTCCTGGCCAGGGTGGCCATCTTCACCCTGAACAATGACATTAGATCCACTGAGTCAGAGGTTGGGAATCTGAAGCAAGGACTACAATGGAGGGGTGGTGAGCCCTGGCTGTGGTGAAGGTGTATGCGTACCCGGACCCCTGGTTCACCACGCTCGCCTCGGGCCCCTGGCGGCCCTGCTCCTGGGTCTCCCTAGAGTTCAACAGGAATAAGTAAGAGGACTCAGTAGAGGACACGGGATTATTGAAGCTGAGTGAGGCACAGGAGAGAACCAGCAGCACTTCACTTACCTTGTCTCCTTTGAGTCCAGAGGCTCCAGGTGCTCCCTGAGGGTTAGAGTGAGGTGAAGAACCTATGGGCTTGAAGTCCCCCCCTACCCAACCTTATGGCCTAGTCCCCACTAATAACTCTTGAGTGTTATTGACTTGTTGTTTTGACTTGTTGAGTGTTATTGACAAGTTAATGACTTGGGGCATTCAGGCAGTTCTACTCACCGCTGACCCTGGTGGTCCAGGTGGTCCCAAGGGACCTGGGGCACCTTCTCTCCCTGGAGGGCCTGCCAGACCCTATAGAAAATGGGACAAGGGAGACAGGGAGTGGGTTGGGAAGCATCCTTCTCTTCCTCTCGAGGCTGGGTACCACCAAGGAAGGGGCCCATCTCTTCCTCCCCACCTGCTACCAGATTCAGAGGTCCTAAGGTGGCTGAGTCCCTGGTGCTATCTCCAGCCCTCTTACCCTCTCTCCAACAGACCCTGGCTGGCCCATCTCTCCTCGAGGTCCTGTCTGACCAGGGAATCCAACAATACCAGGAGCACCAGGGGCACCAGGGGGGCCCAAGTCTCCCTGAAACAGATTAAAAGGGGGAATGGTCACAGAAGGACTTCCCAGGTCAGACCCCAGAGCTCCTCCCACCTCAGGAGCCTGTGACGGAGCACTGACTTACCTTCATACCTGGAGGACCACTTGGGCCAGGGGGGCCCTGAACCCCAATGCCTGGCTCACCCTTTGAAGGAAAGAGGGTTCTCATCAGGTTTAAAGAGTCATATGCCCATGGTTCCAAGCAAAGGCCTTCAATATAAATGTACCTTGAGACCTTTGAGTCCTGGAGCCCCTTTTTGACCCTAAAAAATTAAAAAAAAAAAAGTATGTATATATATCTATATATATCTATAGATATATATACATACATATACATATATATATATACATACATATACATATACATATACATATACATATACATATACATATACATATACATATACATATATATATATATATATATATATGTCAGAGAGATGACTTAGAGGTTTAAAGCTCTGGCTGTTCTTCCAGAGGACCCAGGTTCAATTCCCACCACACACACATGACAGCTCATATCTACAACTTCAGTCCCAAGGGATCTGATGTCCTTTCTGGCCTCCAAGGGTAACAGGCAAGCAGGTGGTGCACAAACATGCAGGCAAAACACTCATATACAACGTATAGGAATATGAACACCAAGCTTCTCTATGGACCAAAAATATTCACAAGGGAACTCATGATTACAAGCCTCTGGAAACAGACAGGACCCTAGGCTGGTGAGAACACAGGCCAAGGGAAGCCCAGATGTGACCACAGACATGTGGGAGCTCACCCGTGACCACAGGCACACAGAGCTCACACATGAGCGTGCAAACAGGAAGAACCACAGATGTGGTGCTCAATGGAAACTCCATCAGGAAGCTTAGATGTGAGCACAGATGTGTACTCAGGCAGACGGGAATGGAACACAAGATTATAAACACATGACCAAGGAGAGGCCTGCAGAAATTCTGCTGCGCCCTGAGACCTGGGAGATGAGGCAGAACCAGACATGCCTAGGCTCAGTCATGGTAAGGAACCATGATGAAGGATGAGTGCACAGAAGCCAAGTTGGCATCCATAAGTATGGAAGTCTACAAATATGGAAGCCAAAAAGCATGCAGCTGTGTGCTGTGTGTCTTCCAAACAGAAACTTCCCCAGAACTTAGGCATAGAGGTTCAGTGCTATGAGCAACCCCAAGAATGGTCTTTGTTTTCATGGTCAAGCCTGGCTTGGCCCTGCTCAGACCCCAGACTTACGTCTTCTCCAGGGTCCCCAGGTTCTCCTGCACGGCCAGCTTCACCCTGCACACAGAGGATGGTCAGGGTCCTTGGTCTCCCAACCTCACCCCTATTCTGCCTAACACTTATTCTGGGAGCCCAGACCCACTCACCTTTTCACCCTGTGGTCCTGGCAGTCCTCGGTCACCTTTGGCTCCCTATAGACATAAGGGTCATATGACAACACAAGTGTCAGTCACAAACCTTAAGGAGGTAGACCTGAGGCCAGGGTCAAATGTGGGGGGATCTTGTGAAAGCTAAGAGTCATGAGAATAGATGAAGCATGGGTCAAAGGATCCCTCCTGTCAGGGTGCTACACTCACCGGCTCACCCAGCAGGGCTCTGGCGATGTCTCCTGGGGCCCCCTGATAACAGAGGAGGTCAGTGGCTTTCCCTCACTCCCGTTCCTCCACCCTTCCTTCCAATACTCACCTTCTCGCCTTTTGCTCCAGGGGGCCCGACCACCACCTGTGGGGAATACCTAGTGAGTAGCCTAGCAACCCTTGCTTCCCACCCCATCCTGCCATCTCAGATGGTAGGAAGAAACTGAGGCTTAGGGCAGGGAGTAGGAAGCAGAGCCAAGAATCACCTGTCCAGGGGCCCCCACAGGCCCAGGTTCTCCTTTAGGTCCAACAGGGCCGGGCAGACCTGGTGACCCCTATGAAAGAGCAGTGTGAGGAATTCGGTCTCTCTGTCATCTTCTCTCCAGTGCCCAGCTCCTACCCAGCCAGTTGGGCACAGGGCTCCACAACAGGCCTACCACTAACCCTCCTCAACACCTACCGGCACACCAGGACCTCCTCTGTCTCCGTCCTTTCCACTGCTACCGTCACGGCCTGGGGGTCCTGGCTTCCCTGTCTCTCCCTGAAAAGAAGGGACTCAGTCAAGGACCTACATCTTGACCCTTAACCCCTGGAACCCAGCCCAAGCCCACCAGGACTTACCACTTGTCCGGGCAAACCTGGTGAGCCTTGTGGACCCTGGGGGTGGGGGGGGGAGATATAAGGTCATATAAGGTGAGGGACAAAGGACACAGGAGAATGTGGAACCTGTGCAGCACAGGAGCTAAAGCATGGTATCCTTACTCACCACGAGGCCTGAAGGGCCGGGAGGACCAGGAAGTCCCACGGCTCCCGTAGGTCCAGGCAGACCCTGGAATGAGAAGTTCAGGAGAGTGGCAAACCTACAAGTGTCCTTGTAACCGACCTCAAGAAGTTACACCACTCACCCGTCCTGGGGGTCCTGTCTCTCCAGGTTCCCCCTGTAAAAGACCCAGAAATCATGTGCTCAGCTCCATCGTGGGAATAGACATGCGTGGTATCCCCTCCCTTCTCCCCCGTACATCCCATTCCCCTTCCATGCCTACACTCACCTTCAGGCCAGAAGGCCCCTGGGGTCCTGCAGGGCCAGCAAGACCCTAGAAAAAAAAATGTGAAGGCAGAACACAGGGTTCAGTGTTGTCTGTTAGGGTTTCAGGATTCTCATGAACAAAGCCTGGCTTATCAACAGTGACAGCTGACTGTCCCTTCCCTCTCCTACCCTCACTAAACAGCGTTTCTCCATCACTCACCGGGGCACCAGGTGGTCCAGGGTCTCCATGGCTACCCTGTTGGGGAGAGTCTGATGAAAGGAGCCAGTCCCACCCAGAGAAAGTAGGCTATGTTTTTCATTGGCGTTTGGCATGGGATAGGAACAAACTGAAGGTTTTAATGTACTCACCACTGGGCCAGGGGTCCCCCTCGGGCCCTGCAGACCCTGCATAAGGAAGGGGCTGATGAACCTTGGTCCAGGCCTCACTTTGGTCTATTCCCACCATCTGAGGACCTTTGTCTGGTGAGCACCTTATACTACCCACCTCTCCAGCACAGATGGCTATATATCTGTGGACTGCCCTTCCAAAGAGCTCATAGACACGCAGACATGCACCCAGTAAACCTCTCAGACAGCGTGCACCTGTGTCTGCAATTTGCACATAGGCATAGCCCTACTCCCTCAAGTAATAAACACAGCGATGGTCTCAGATCCTAGCCCGCTACTCCCGTGGCCACTCACCGGCTTCCCTTCAGGCCCAGCCACACCACGCTCTCCTGGCAGACCCTGTAAAGGAAATGGTCTAAGAGCACCTTGCCCTTACACCCAACCCCCCTTCTTCACTGCCCACCCTGCCCCTGATGGCCAAGGATAGAACTTATGCTCCTAAGCAGTGCTGACTCAAGACCTGCATATATGACAGCACATGTAGGAGCCATGTTCTCACACATGTGTGACCCATGGGACAAGAACTCACTGGGTTGCCATCATGACCCCTCTTTCCAGGCTCTCCTGTGTCTCCTTTGATGCCTGGTACACCCTGCAAACAAAATGTCATGCCCTGAGCCCCATTCTCTGCCATGTGTGCACACATATGTGCAAACCACTCATGGAATGCCCCATAGAGAGACGGCATAGTAGGATAGGAAGACTCACCCTGTCTCCTTTGGGTCCAGGGTCACCATCACTGCCTGGCTCCCCCTGTTTAGATGAGATATCAGATCAGGCCCTAGTGTCATGGCAAGGCTTGGGTCACAAGTGGACCCCACACTGACCTTAGCACCCTTGAGTCCAGGAGGTCCTTGTTCTCTAGCAGGTCCAGGACCTGGCTCTTCAATGGCCACCTGTAAGTACAAAATCATGGCAGGAAGACAAGTCTGTCATATAGGTGTAAAGGGATCAGTACAGGTCCCAGGATCACATAAAATTATGGGATTTCTGGGGCCCAATCTCAGGGTAGTATCATCACCGGTCACAAGGCTGGGTGATCACCTTGGGGCCAGGAGGGCCAGGTGGTCCAGGGAGGCCAGGAAGGCCATCTCTGCCCTGCAGAAGAAAAGAAAATGGGAGGCTGTGCTAGCCGGTGTAGGCTCCGGGAAGGCCCCTTCAGAGTGTCTCCCCAGCACGCACCTGTTCCCCACGCTCTCCTTTTTCTCCCCTTTCTCCCTGGATACAAAAGAGCAGCGTGAGGCCAACATCAGTGGAAAGGCCAGTCTCTCCCACCATCTCCCCCCCCACCCCCCCACCCCACTCCCATCCCCCCCCAATCAGTCCCAGGCTCACCCTCTCTCCTGGCCTTCCTGCTTCCCCCACACCACCAGCCCGGCCTGGGAGTCCAGGAATGCCAGGCTTTCCAGGTTCCCCAGCAAGGCCAGGTGGACCAGGTGGGCCCCTCTCACCAAGGGCCAGGCCAGGAGGCCCCTGAGGGCCAGGGTCTCCACGTTCTCCCTTCAGCCCACGTTCTCCGGGAAAGCCAATGGAGCCCTGGGGGAGGAGAAGGAAGATGCTCGTGGCTGTAAGAATATGCCCTTCACCAGGGACACCCACTGAGCAGCCAGCAGACACTTACCTCCTTGCCGGGAGGGCCTCGATCACCAGGGTCCCCCTTGGGGCCAGGTCTCCGCTCAGGGGCTGGTAGGAAGCTGCCAGAACTCTCATCCCAGGTGTCCACAATCTCCCGCAGGGCAGACACCTAAGAGGGGTGAGGGTACAGAGGAGCAGCAGGCCTGTGGCTGCTACAACTCATCCACAGGGCACTGTGGACACTGCTTGTCTCATAGGGCCCCACTGGACCCTACATCAGCTTCTGAACAACCCACCTTGATGCCAGCAGTTTCCAGGAACCGTTCTGCATTCTGAGGACACAAAGATGGTAAAGAACTAGTCAGGCAAGAGAAGGAAGGTGCTCCCTCCTGCCCCACACTGTGCCCTGAGAAAGTTTCTACACCCTCTTGCCCTCTGGAGGTCAGGTGTAAGACCTATCTTTAGCATTTTTCCACCACCTGTGCTTCCTTGAATGGAAACTACAGGAACCCCGTGGTGCAAGGGACTGAGGACAGAGGGAAGAACCCATAGAGCCCCATGGCAAGGGGAAAGAGAGAGAAGTGACTGCCAGGGTATGCTGACAAGGGTTAAGGGCCAGGTCTTACTCACGGGCAAGCTCCCAGGTTCTCCTCGTAGGCCACGTTCTCCAGGAAGGCCCTAGAGACAAGAAATTGGCCACTGGGACCCAGCTGGCGAGATGTGTGTACATCTAGCCAGAGGGCGTAGCTCCATGGGCAGACGAGAATGGGGGGATGGGGGGAAAGCCTCACCTGTTCCCCCTTGGATCCAGTCTCTCCACGGTCACCCTGGAAAAAGAATGATCCAGTGGGAACATGTCTCCTAACCTGCTCATCCCCTCTTCACATTCTTTACCCAACCCAGATACACACACTCACCTTAGGACCCATAATTCCTGGGACACCAGGGAAACCCTGAAGTATGAGGGAACATAAAGGAGTCACATAGGTCAAGGAACCCCAAAATGGTAGCTCAGGAAGCCTAATGGGCTACTGATCCCAAGTCCTGCCGTTACCCTAGACACTCACCTGGCCAGGAGGACCGGCCTGCCCTGGGAGACCCGGAGGACCCTGGAGTCCAGGATTACCAGGAGCTCCACGTTCACCCTTGGGACCATCAGGACCCTGTGGAGGACACAGTTAGTATCCAGGGTCCCAGGGAAGAGTGGAACCATATTTCTCACAAGGTCATAAGCAGGAACCACAGAATGTAAAAAGCTCAGGTACTCACTTCTCTTCCAGGGGCACCTGAATCTCCCCTTTCCCCCTAAGGAAGATAAGGCTTTGTAGACATGGTCCAACCTGAGGCCACAGCATCCTCCAAGAGAGGGGCTTACCTTCCTTCCATCTTCTCCAGGGTCTCCAGGTTCTCCCTGTGGGCAGAAGACCCATAAGCCCAAAGGGTCTGGCTTCGATACTGTATAGACTTCAGATGAATGTAACTGAAGCTGCGCCTGTACCTTCATGGCTGTATGTCTTAGAGTACCTGTGTCTGTCCATCCCAGCAAACTTCTGCATGTTCATGGGTAGCCTATGTGTGCCTGCATTCACGTGTACATGCTCAGGCCTTCCTCCTTTAGCTCTCTGTAGGTAACTGACACCCATGCAGATATAGTAAGAGTCCATGTCTTAGGAGCACACCTATCCATGTGTCTTAGTGGATGTACACAGGGCTCTGTATGTCCTCTATCTGCATATCATGGCCTATGCCTAAGCATATACGTATTACCCGGGTCCCCAGTTCCTTAGAAACTGTATGTTTTGGCTTGTGCCTGTAAATCATACATATATTTCAATATATATGGTCACATGTATGTTGGTGACTATTGCTACAAACACATGCCAGCATGTCCTCATGACATGGCAGAGCCATGGGACTTGGTCTCACTTCATCTTTGCCTAATTGTAGTGTTCAAGTGTTAACACATCTCCATATGTCGTTGAATATGGCTTGATGCCCACATGTCTGTTGCTCTCAACCTGGGTTTGTGGCTCTTTGACTGGACAAGTGGCTGTGGCTTATCTTGTCATGCACTGATCCTCCTGAGCTGACACATACACAGATCTAAGTGTGTCCACAAGGCTGCCCAGGTGTGTCCTAGAACACACTTCAAATGTACTGTCACATCAGGGCTATGTTTGGTGTTGGTGTATGTCTACGTATGTCAGTACATGTGTTCCATGTGCTGTCTGTTTCCGGGCCATGTGAACATGTGGGCCTTTCTTGGCAGGTGTGGTAGCACTGTCTTAAATACACTCACGTTTTTCCCATTCAGGCCGGGCTTGCCATCATCGCCAGCCTTTCCCTGCGGGAACAGAGAATTGGTCAGATCTTAGGGCTCAGGTGATGATAGAAGAAGCTAAAGGGATGACATGAAAGTCAGACTCACTGGAACTCCAGGAGGGCCAGGGGGGCCAGGGGGGCCATGTTCTCCTCGAAGGCCTGGAAGCCCCTGGGGGAAAAATCATTGCTAGGGTTACAAAGGTCCCTGAGCTGTCCCTTAGAATGTGGTACCCCATAGCCTAGAAGGGTCCCCAGTATAGAGATTCAGAGGTCTTGTGGAAATCCTCTGAGGCCCAGATCCTGTAAGTTAAGGGGTCTCTAGCTTTGATTCCTCATGGAAGAACCCCAGAACCATTCTGCTAAGATGTGTAAAGCAGAGATCAGCAAGGGGACACAGGTGACCTGCTGACTATGGATGGAGATCTCCTCCCAAAGACCCAGCAGGACCATCTGCCCTGTTCTCATTGATTGTGATGACATCCATGAAGCCTCTCCTGGATCCCCAGGCACCCTCCACCTTGGCACCTCCCCTGACTTACATCTCTCCCGGGGTCCCCAGCTTTGCCTGAAGCACCCTAAGAAGAGATTCCAAGTTAGGCACATGGGATGAGGGTCCCTACCACAGTCAGGCAATAGTTCCTGTAAACCCAAAGCCCCCTACCAGTGATATGCCCCACACAGGAAGGCTCTCTAGAAGGACACACAGAGAGCATGCTGGTACTAGAACTCAAAGCTAAGACCAAACAAGTGAAGTGAAGGGCTACAGGACTGAGAAAACTGTTACTCACATGTAGCCCTGGGGGGCCAGGGGCTCCTGGTTTCCCATCCAGCCCACTCCGGCCATCCAGCCCTGGGGGTCCCCGATCACCCTGGGGAAAACACAGTGGCAGGAAGCCTTGAAGACTGAGGCGGGTCCTCGAGCTTTGCCTCTAGAAACTGATTTGGTTCTCTCACCTTGTCTCCTGCCGGGCCTCGAACACCTGGGTCTCCCTGGAAGGAACAAGGTCAGACAGAGGGTGACAGTGCAATGGGGGTGTAGGTTAAGGGGCAAAGCACACACTCACCTGTGGGCCTGGGGGTCCCCGAAGTCCATCAATGCCCTGAAGACAAAAGACAGAAGAATTAGAGTGAGGTTTTCCAGGACTGTAGCCCCCACAAGACTCATCCATCATGCTTACCCTTTCTCCAGAGGCTCCAGGGGGGCCAGGGTCACCTTTGGGTCCTCGGGGACCTTCCTGTCCAGGCTCTCCCTGTGGCAGAGATAATCTTGCTGAGGGAACAGCACCTCAGCCACTAGGCACACTTGAGCCAGATCATGTCACAAGGGCCACCAGATACTTCTCAGACTTGAGGCTTCACTCTACCCACAGACCCCAGTACCTTGTCTCTGGGTTCAATGCCTGCATCCACCTGTAGGGGAATGATCAATATGAACACTTCAAGAGGAAATCTGAGGCTAGAAAGGGGAAGTGGGGACAATGAGAGGTGATGAAGATCAATGGAGGTGTCAAGGGACTGTGAGGGAAGTGGACTGGGTGGGTGGGGAGATACAGGAGGCAACAGGGGCTGGGAAAGGAGACGCCAGAGGACCAGACCTAGCTCGACACCTACCAGCCGTCCAGGGGGACCCGGGGGGCCCTGGAAAAAAATTACTAGCATCAATAGGAGCCCCGAGGTTACCGAGCATCAAAGGTCAGAGTTGCCCAGGCTCAACTCTGTCCCCCAATTCCATAAAGCACCCCAATGCCAACTCCTAGAAGGCAACTAGGCCTGCACGTGGCCATTAGTACTGCTCCCTGATAACCTCCAAGTCTCCTTCCTGAGTGATGCCCACAATGGCAGCCCACACAAGCCCAGGACTGGTACTACTCACCGGATCCCCACGGTCACCCTTGGGTCCAAATGGTCCAGGGCTGCCCTGCAGAAGGCCAGGGAGTCACTCAAGGTAGACAACAATTGGGGAGAGGTTTAGAAGTACCATGAGGGCTCATGGGGGTTCTGCTGGCCTTTGGGGAGTTCTCACAGAAGAAAGGAGGGAGGTGAGGACTGTGGGGGTGATCCCTGAGAGGATTAGGTTGAACTGGATGAATGAGTTGGGACTGAGGTCAGAGGTGAGGGGCCAGAGGTTGAGACTCACATTCCGTCCATCTTCTCCGGGATCTCCCTGGTCCCCCTTTTCACCCACAGGTCCCCGGGGCCCAGGTGCCCCCTGAAAAGAACAGTTAGTTTGAGGCAGACTCATTAGGCATTTTCAAGTTTTCCTGTGAGCTTCTACTCTATGTTTGCCATCACCCCCAAGTCCATGAGAGTTTCCCATCATTCCACACCTCCTTGTAGACAGATTCTCCTCTCAAATCTCGTTCCCCCTGGAGTCTCTCCTCACTTTCCTGTCTAAGTTTCTTTCTCCCTCTTGCTTGACGAGTTATTTCTCCCCGTGAAAACTCACCCGGAGACCGCGTTCACCTGCTTTTCCAGGCAAACCTGGTTCACCCTGGTGACAGAGAAGAAAGTCACTCTGTGCAGGTGGGCTAGGATTTAACTGACTCAGTAAGCATGGACAGAGATGGCCGGGGCACTGGTTGGACAGGAGCCAGAGGATGGACAAAATTATCTGCTAAGGTCCCAAGGTTCTTGGGGTCATGGTTCTAGGGTAGAGGATCAAAAGCCTCAGTGTGGGGAGGAGTCTCACCGGAGTACCCTCGTCACCTTTCTCTCCAGCTTCACCCTGTGAGACATGAGGGTCAGTTTTGGTCCTAAGACCCCAGTGATACATCCCAATACCCATACTTCCTATTCCCCAGAACACCCCCAGATCCAGCCTCTCACATCTCTTCCTCGGGGGCCAAGGGGTCCTGGTGAGCCAGGTCGCCCAGGCTCTCCCTTCTCTCCAGGAGGCCCTGAGTCACCCTGTCAGGGAGACAAGAAAGGGGCGATGCATAACTCAGACAACACATAACCTTTGAGAGAGGAGGGAACTCTATCAACCATGGGGTCATTCAAGGTCACAGATACTTACCGTGGGTCCTGCCCTGCCAGTGAGGCCAATGGGACCCTGAGAGAGCAGGAAAGGGATCAGGTTAGTCAGAATTCTAGATACCTTTCCCTCCACCCTCTGTCACATACCCCCAGCCCCATATTTAGTCACCCTGTCTCCAGGGTCTCCTTTGGGGCCAGGGTCTCCAGGAAGAGCCAACCCAGGTGCGCCCTGTAGATGGAATGATCAGTATTCAGGGGTGTACAGCCTGCACCTGTCCCGACCCCCAACATGCTGTCCCTCAGTCACCTGCTCTCCTTTGACTCCAGAAGCTCCTCTGGGGCCAGGGAGCCCAGCCTCTCCCTAAAGGTAACAAAGGCTATCAATTCTAGAACCAGGCTCCAGGCACTCCCACAGGCCAGCAGTCAGGCTGCAAGCCTTGGGATCTCTAGGTCTAACCCAAGATAGACCCTGCAACTTTGATAGACCCTGTGACCTTGACCTCACCCTTTAACAGTCTCCAGACATACCTTTTCTCCTTTGGCTCCAGCACCATCAGGACCCTGAAAACAAACAGGGCAGACACAGCTCAGCCTTGACTAGGGGTCATAGAAGCAGTCCAGATGGGGACAGAGATATATGAAGCTGGATAGCACAGAGTTCAGTCTCTGCCTGCAGGTCACAGACAGGCAATCACTATACAAAATAGTTATAGGGTCAGAGAGACACAGCACGGCTAGCTGTCTAAACGCAGATTACAGCATCCGGGGAATCACAAAGCTGGGCCCACCCAGGGCCACAGCCCTGAGTAGTTCACAGTCACTCCTCCAGAACCATGCTGGGCTCAAGACCCCATCTATCCCTCACTCACCACTGCAGGATCCCCAGGGCGACCAGGCTCTCCCTATGGAGAGAGGATAGGGAGAGAGACAGGTCAAAGGGCCACCTAGGAACCAAAGGTCCAAGTGTCCCGTCTGCCACATCCCTGATGCCAGGAAGTATGACAACCAACCCATAACCTACCTTTTCTCCTCTGCGGCCAGTAGGTCCTGGTGGCCCCTGTACACGGAGACATTGTGAGCCCAAACAGAGAGGGAGGGGCATAGGAAGGCCTCATTCCTGACCCCCTACCACAGTCACAGACTTACCTCAGGACCCTCCACTCCAGGATGTCCAGCAGCCCCGGGGAGCCCCTGGGGAAGAGAAACATTGGTGTTGTTTTAGGTGGGTGGGGGCATGTTAGAAAGGGGTCACAAAAGATGGGATTGGGGTGGGCAGGAGTCAAACTCAGCAAGAACAGAGATCAGTTCTGTTCGAGTCAGAAAATTCAAAACTGGAACCTGGAGGTTGAGGGCTAGAGCCTGCATCCCTGAGGAGTAGGTGTCATTTGCTGATGGGTCAAAGGGCTCAAGAACAAGAAATCAGAACTCGCAGGGAACATAAAGTCTATAAGTCAGTTAGCACTGAGGTCAAAGGGCTTACCTGGGGTCCCACTGGACCAGGTGGTCCCCGTTCACCCTGGAAGAACAGAAGAGGTCAGAGCTGAGAATGGCCCCAGATCCTTCCAAGCTCCCCCAGGTTCTACATACCTTTTCTCCAGGCTCACCCCGGGTCCCTGTCAGTCCCCGATCACCCTAAGGAGAGAGAAGAGGGGGACTTTCAGAGAACCTCAAATAAAGGGTATGGATCTCCAACTACCAAAACCACAGTCTCTGAGCTCCTCAGAGCTGTGTCTCCTAACCCCGAAGCCTGGAACACCGGAGCACTGTGGGAGGATCCCAGACTATAAAACCTTACATCTGAACGAATGCCCGCCCCCCCCACCCCCCACCACAACTGGTACTTACTTTGGGCCCAGTGACTCCAGGGGCTCCCCGAAGGCCCTGGAAAGGATGAATGAGAGTTCAGAGGCTTAGGTTTGAGCATAAGGATGAAGGGAATTGATGGTTGAAGGCAGAAAAGGGAGCTAACTCACCGGTTCCCCTGGGACCCCAGGCTGTCCTGGAAGGCCTGGGCCTCCATCCTCACAGTCACCCTGAAGGAGAAACAAATGACAGGAAGACCCGGGGGAGGCCCTGCCTATGAGCCACCCAGATGTCAGGCCCCTACCTTTTCTCCTTTCTCTCCAGTTCGGCCAGCTGGGCCTTGGGGTCCAGGGCTTCCAGGAAGCCCCTTGAAGGAAATAAACAAACTCATAAGCAAAAAACTAGGAAGGCCAGCATTCAGTCACTGCCCCAGCAGAACCCCAAGGCCCCCTCACCGGAAGTCCAGGGTCTCCTTGTCCACTGCCACCAATACCTGGACCCGGGGGACCCTGGGGAAGAACAGTGGGTCAGGAGATGGCCATGAGACTCAGACTCCAAGCCATCCCCAGGATACCTGGCCCCTCACTTACCCGTTCCCCACGATCACCTTTGTCACCCTGGAAAACAGATTATAACCCCATGACTCTGAACCACACCTTCCTCCCCAAGATACAAGGAAAGTAGAGTTATTGAGTCAAATTTTGTTATATAAACAATGGGGGGGGTATGGTGGCGCACGCCTTTAATCCCAGCACCTAGGAGGCAGAGGCCGGTGGATCTCTGTGAGTTCAAGGCCAGCCTGATCTACAGAGTGAGTTCCAGGCCAGCTAGGGCTATACAGAGAGACTTTGTCTCAAAAAAACCTAACCCCAAAGGAACTAGAGGAGCTAAGCAGTGGAGGTTAAAGGCCAGAAGAAACAGTCAGTGCTGGATGGATCCCAGTGAGATCATCAAGTCTGAGTCACATGATATTCATTAGACTATGTGGGGGTCATGCTGTCACCTTCACTGATGTTCCAGGAAGCCCTGGGGGGCCACGGGGTCCTGGGTCCCCCAAAGGGCCATGAGGTCCAGGGGGGCCCTGATAAAAGAGACAAGACATAAAGTGCTTTAGAACTGACTGCCACTTCTCGTCTGGCCTCCTCCTACTCCCTTAGCATGTGCAGTCACATATTATGGGACTTACCGAAGGTCCAGGGTCCCCTTTCTTTCCAGGAAGCCCTGGCCCTTCACCTCCAGTGATTTTCCCAGGCTCCCCCTGTGTGGGGCAGAAAACAGTTCTTGGGGTAGGTGGAAGAAACCCTTCGTGGTGTTCCAGTCCTTAGCATGCAGGTCTTGTGCAGGGTCTGGCCACCCCCACTCCTCCAGGGAATATCCTGGCCCCGTTTCCCTTTCACCTACCGGCTCCCCCTTTGGGCCTTGAGGCCCTCGTTCTCCCTACAGACAGAGCAGAGTAGAGTAGTAGTAGTTAGATTCAGATGAGTCTTAGAGTGATCCTCATGAGCTATGGCTGACCTCAGCCTCAGGCTCTTACACTAGAAGGCACTGGGAAGGCAGAAAGAGAACACTTACCCGTTCCCCACGAGGGCCAGGCCACCCTGGAGAGCCCTGTAAATGAAGGCCAAAGACAGAGCAGTCAAAATTATAGCACCCATTCAAGGAAGTGTCCCCTGGTGATGACAGAGGCTAGCCTTGCTCACCTTGATGCCAGGAGACCCAGGAACACCAGGGAGGCCAGGATTGCCTGGAGGCCCTTCTGGGCCAGGAAAGCCCTAGAATGGCAGAGAGGTCAGAGCAGGAAAAGGTCCCTCCCCAGTGTCCCGGTTTACATAAAGAGCCCCATGCCATCCACCATGGCTCCAACCTCACAGGCTCCCAAGCGTTACCAGAGCTGAGTGGTAGGGCCAAGGAGCAGCTCTGTCAGCTGAATGATCTAACACCAGCAAGAGGCCAGCCTCTCCAGGGGATCTCAAAGCCCTTTCTGTCCACTCCAGAACCGCCTCCTAATCGGCTGTGCTTTATAATCTTCACCCAGGCCTCCTAAGAATATTCTGTGGATATCTATTTATTATTTATTGAGACAGGGTCTGGCTGTACAATCTAGGTTAGCCTAAAAGCTGTGTCTTGTTGTGTTTCTGCTTCTTGGGTGCTACAGTTACAGGTGTGCACCACCATGCCCACCTCTAACCCTAACTCATTCTACTAACTCTGCTTCTTCCTTTTTTCCTACACCCTCCAGGAAAACTAGTGGGAGCACCCTGGTGGGAGCACCCTGGCGGGAGCACCCTAGCAGGAACATCCTAGCGGGAGCACCCTGGCGGGAACACCCTGGCGGGAGCACCCTGGCAGAAGCACCCTGGCAGGAACACCCTGGCGGGAGCACCCTGGTAGAAACACACTAGAGACAGTCGATGAGCTCCACACTCACCCTCTCGCCTTTTGCTTGGGTACTTCCAGGAGGACCTTGTGGGCCTGGAGCACCGGTCCTGCCCTGCGTGTGGAGAGCAGGTAAGGAGGCTGCCAGCCAGGCACAAGAGGGGCAGGTGTGGAGAGGCACTCACCGGGTGACCAGGGGGACCAGGAGGTCCAGCATGTCCTTGCAGTCCCTAAAAGGGGTGATCAGTGAATCCTGTGTTGTCAACCACCCTCTGCCCTACTGACTCCCAAACCATTGTTCACTTTCATAGGGTGGCTTACCGTCACTCCAGGCTCTCCCTTCTGGCCCTAGGAGAAGACATGTCAGAAGAGGATAAGAATAACCAGGTCTAGCTGTGGCCTTTTGCCCACTCATTCAACCCTGGCCACTTACCTTTGGACAGTGCACAGCACAAGGCTCTGTTTGTGGCTGTGGACAAAGAAGTTCCTTGAGACCAGGAAGTTCTAAAAGAACCCCAAGGTCCATTACCACATGTCCTCCCTGTCCTGTGTCTGCTCCTACCCAGGTTAGGAGACTTTCTCCAAACCTGTATGGTCACAGCTACCTGACACAGAGCTACAGCCAGATCACTGACTGCTCGGTCCAAGCCTGGGCCATTATCCACAGCAAAGAAGTTCTGGATGGGGTCCATGCCTGGTGCCAAGTGTCGCAGCTGCTCTGGATCAGCTCCCACCAAACCCAGCACCATCACCTTGAGACCTAAGAAGAGATCCAGCAATCTACATGACAACCTCACCAGGGCCACCTCCATTCCCAAGGCCCCACTCCAACAGGCCCTACAGCTCACCAGAAGCCTGGGCCTCACGAATGGGGCTGAATATGTCCCCTCTCAGAGGCTCATCCACTAACAGGACCATCACACCTGGCACTTGCTGACGTCGACCAGGAGCATTGGGTGCTAAGAGGTATCTGTGAGCTGTGGTCACAGCTGTGCCTGAGAAGAAGGCATGTCAGAACCCCGAGACACTAACCTTATGGGAAAGCCCCAGGAGTCCATGCCGATTGCAGTCCTTACCAAGGTTGTTACCACTTGGGTCCACATAGGGGATGTCACGAATCTTTTGCAAGATGACGCCAAGATCATGGGAACTATTCAGTGGGAACAATGGGGAGGCCCGATGGCTGTAGGAGAGCAGGCCAACCTGGGTAGGAACAGACACAGGACAGGGATAGAGACATGGGAGGTGTGATCAATCCAGAACTGCTAGTTAGGGGGTCAGCAATAATAGTAGAATGGGAGAGATAATCCAGAGCTTGGGGGAGAACTGGGGAAAGCCTGAACCCACAGAGGGATGGCAAGATGGTGGTTGGTCAGGAACCGGTGGAGGGGTGGGTCAGGGACAGGTGGAGTCTGACTTTCTTTAGAGTCAAACCTGAGCAGCCTGTGGACCAAGAGGCCCAAGTGCAGACACCAGCCTTTCCAGGGCCCTCCTCACAGCTTCTGCATTGTGAGCATTGTCTCGAGTGGCATGCAACAGGAATACCACGTCCACCAGGCCATGGGGACACGCTGCACAAAAGAACTGGGTTACTAGGATCATTGGCCATTCCATGGTCCCCTCAGGCTTCTCCACAGTACCTTCCATACCTGGCTTTTGTGTGATAGAGATCTCAGAACCTCGTACACCGCTCTGAATAGGTGTCAGAGAGAAAACATAGGAAATACCAGGTTCCAGGCCTGTCACTCTGTGGGAGCTTGAGATCCCTGGCAGTGTCTGTGGACTCCCAGGCACTTCTACAGAGGAAAACTTGATCAAACAGGAACCTCTCAATGGATCCCCAATTACCACCTATGCTACTTCTGGTCTTCCCCTCACCATGGCCAGTTCCTCTGAGTGGCCGCCAGGACAAGATATAGCTGGATGCCCCGGACACTGGGGTCCAGGTCAAAGTCACTGAGTCAACGGAGGTGTCCACCACACGTAGTTCAGTGCTCGGGGTATGAGGAGGTTCTGAAAGAGGAATCAAAGATCAACAGATCTGAGGCTGGATGCAGAGAGCAAGAGAGAGATACAAGATTCTGGAGCAGGTTCATTTTAGTGAAGCATCATGGGAGATCATGCTGGAGTCTCCCCCAGGGCCCTAGGGGAGGGCCTACAGGAATCACTTAGAGTCTGGAGTGCAGAAAATTAGGGCATGTCATCAATGTGGGGGTAGAGCACACCACAGGCCAGTGAGTGCTCTGGGAGGCTCACCAGTGTATGCAGTCACCTTCCTAGGGGGACTTTCTCCAGTCTGGCCCAGGACACTCAGCCATACATGGTACTGTGTTGCTGGCTCCAGTCCAACCAGGTTGTAGCTGTTAGACTCAGGTCCCAAGGTCAGGGACTGTTCCTGGCCACCTGAGACAAGTATGAGTGTAAGAACCAGGAATATGCAGGGGGATGGTGACTGATAACAGTGATGGAGGTACCCACCTCACTGACTCTCACCAACCATGCTGACCAATCAGGTCCATCCTGCCAGCGACTCTTCCCCATTCATCTTTACCCTGTCCACCAGATGCATCCCCTCAAGGCTGATTACTTCCACCCACCTTGTTGATTAAGCCCCCTGGTGCTTTTGATTCTACAGACCTGGCTGCCCACTCCTTTCGGCAGCTTTGATGACTTTACCCAGAGGCCTTCTCCCTTAATTGGTCCCAACTCCCCGGAGCCTCTCACCCTCAGGTTGCCAATGCAGACGGACACCTGGTGCTCCAGGGATTCGTTCCCAGCGCAGCCTCAAGGAGTGCTCCCCACTCTGCACTACTTGAAGAGTCTCCAGAGGTGCTGGGGTCTCAGGCGCTTAAGAGAAAGCATTACAATCAGAGAGGCTCTGGCCCCTAGGCTGTACCAACCCCTCTGAATACATTTCCTCCCCAGACTTTACCCACACAGGCTTACTATAAATCCTTGATCCCTCTCCAACCCCAGCACAAATCCTTCCCCATAAGTCCCATCCCTTGAACACAAGCCCCGTCCAAGACTCCTTCCAACCCAGCCATCTTCCTACGTGTGGTGATGACAATGGAAACTGGTGCACCCTCTCGGTCTCCAACAAGCGCTGTCACTCTC
Source organism: Rhynchomys soricoides (assembly GCA_019843965.1). NCBI lineage: Eukaryota > Metazoa > Chordata > Mammalia > Rodentia > Muridae > Rhynchomys > Rhynchomys soricoides. Next base: position 9,717,199 of record JADRCH010000034.1, read on the forward strand.
ACGGAGTAGCTGACTCCGCCTTCGAGACCCCGTATCTCTGCAGAGTCTTTGTTTCCTGGGAGTATCTGGTGTCTGATAGGGCCACCTGGCCAGGCCAGTGGAGAGTAGGAATTAGGGGTGTGGGGAGCTAACCAGAGAGGTCACTTGTAGCCAGGAAGGACAAGGATGGAGACATAGAGCCATACCTTCACTACGTCCCCACGCCAGCCTATAGGATGTGGCTCCAGGGACTCCTACCCAAGTGACCCGTAGAACATCACTGGAAGCATTAAGGATTTGCAGTTTTGACACACTGCCCACAGGCTCAGGAGCTAGAGACAAAGGTAAAGTAAAAGTGAGGGCCCACTGGGTATCTAGCCGAGACAAGAGTGGCAAAGCAGGCATAGGTGATGAAGGCTAGGCAAGGTTAGTGTGGCTGGTCAGTGGAGGGAACTTTTTTAAGGGGAGGAGGTTAGTGGTTTTTTTTGGGGGGGGGTAGCATGGCCAAACATGAACGGACACTGAGTAACCATGGGTTCAGTATGGACAGGAAGGTTACTGAGCAGCAATGGAATGAGCAGGTGCAGCAGTCAGAAAGACATAGCAGGCTGGGTCAGCCAAGGAATAGCTGGCCAGGATCCATCCACTCACCAGTCCTTATAACCACAGAGGCAGGGGCTCCATCCACACCAGCTACATGAGTTCTCACACGCACTATGTACTCTGTGTCTGGCTCCAGCCCATCTATTTCAGCCACCGTGGCGTCTCCGGAAACCAATTGAGATTTCTCTGGACCTGGGATCAGGGATGGAAGTAACACCAGGACTTGTCAGACTACCCAATGCTTCTCTTGGACTCCGAAAGAATCTTTAGCCTCCACTCTATTCAGAACTGCCTCCCATAGCCCTCCTTAAACCCCTGCCTCCTACCATGGCCCGACTGCCAGGAAACCCTGTATCCTGTGGCGCCAGGAACCCCAGCCCAGGTAACGCTGATGGATGAGCTGCCAGCCTGAGCTAAGTGAACTCTCCTCACAGGACCCAATGGATCTGGAGAAGGAGATAACGGGGAATCTGGTGAAGTAGGCAGGTCTGATGGGAGAAGATAGGGGATTGCTTGGTAAGGGAAGACTGTGAGTGTTTATAGGAGGCAGGGACCTCACAAAAGGGCAGTGAGGGGTTTTACAGAAGGCGCAGTAGGAATCTGAGCTGTCAGGTAGCAGCAGTCTGAAAGGCAAGGTCTGACAGAGAGGGGTCTATGGAAGCATTAGGGGACCACAAGGACATCAGGCAAAAGACAAAGTAAAGGTCGGAGGAGAGGTGGGTCCAACAAAGCAGAAGGAGGAGGAAGAGGAGGAGGAAGAGGAATAGGAGGAAGAGGAAGAAGAAGAGGAGGAAGAGGAGGAGGAGGAAGGTTCTGAGGGATGAGGAGCAGAAATAAGAACAAGACAGAGGGAGCACAGGTGAATGTGAAGGGGAAGCTGGAGAGTAGGGATGGGGTGGGCTGGGACTCAAGGAGGAGGTGGTGGGGATGTACACCATTAAGGGGTCATAAAAGTCTAAGGGGCACTGGAGGCAAAGAGCCAGGGGACCGGGTCAGGCTCTGACCAGTTCGAGCCACGATGACCACAGGGGGGCCCTCTTCTCTCCCTCGAAGTGCTGACACAGCCACTTGATAAGAGGTTCCAGGCTGCAGCCCCACGATGTCTGTGACAGTAGAGTCTGGGGTCAGCGTCTGGCTGGATTCTGGACCTGGGATCAGAGAGAAATGATGACCTGGTTTCTGCATGGCCCCTTACTTCCCCATACTCTGAGAGCTGCCCTCAGCAACCCACACACTCCACACTGACCACTGCCTGTCCTCCAGGTAATCCGAAATCCACTGGCTCCAGGAACAAGTCCCCAGGTCACTCTAATTCTTGTTGCATCTGATGCCACAACCCGAAGTCCTGGGACAACAAGTGGGGCTTCTGGATCTGGGGGTTAAAGACAGCGGCTAAGGGTCAACGTGAGGACAGGAGCAAGTCAGTCACCATTGCCTGTAAGTCTCCTAAAGGGCTCACCTCTGTGGATCGTTAGGATGCTGGCATCACCCTCATGAGTGCCCACTCGAGCAGACACCCGCACTTTGTAGCTAATCCCAGCTTGAACATCATCCAAGTCAAAGGTTGTCTGACTCCCAGGAAGCAACAGAGTCCGCTCAACCCCTGAGAAAAGGCAGGGTGGGCAGGCAGGGGTGAATACCACACAGGGATCTAGAAGAGCAGTCAGTGATAGGCAAGGGTACCAGACATCATGGGAGATGGGGATATTGGGTGGGGAGGGGCAGTGAGAGAGGAAAGCGTAAGAGAAAACGATGTGGGGATAAGGGGTCCATGATGGCAACACAGGATAACAGGAGTCACCAATGAATGGGGACACTGGATGACAGACAGGGGTTAGGACATAGCATCATGAGAGTCTGTGACAGTGACGCAAGTTGACAAGCCACCGATGGACATTGACACAGGATGATGGGTGAGTGTTGGGGGAGGTGAGAGATCAGTGTTAGAAAATTCTTAGTGGGGAGGTGGTGGGAATGTAAGAGACTGAAGGGGGCTCAGGCAAAGAAAGAATCAAATGACTAAGTCAGGCTCTGACTAGTCTGAGACACAGTGACCACAGGGGGGCCCTCTTCTCCCTAGAGAAGGACGGCAGAAGCTTAGGTCATAGAGCTTGAGACCGTTGAGATGGCAGGGGTGGGGGCAGAGTGGAGATAGACAACTGAAAGGCAGACTTGGGTAGAGGAGAGGAAAGACAAACCCTGAGGCAGTTCTGCGGTTGACAGTTCTCAAGATGCAGATGGCCAAAAAGATGGAGGAGGCTGTAGAAACCCAGCCAGAGTGGGAGGGTACTGCAGGCTGGGACTTCAGGATGAGGGGACTATTCTGGCTGCTTCTGTCTTACCTTGAGTGGTGCGTACAGTGAAACGGTACTCAGTGGCACCAGGGACTGGGTTCCAAGACACTCGCACCCGCTGCCCAGGCAGTTCTATGGCTTGTAAATTCATCACTGGACCCACGAGCGGCTCTATCCCTTCGAGAGAGGAGAATGTGAGGCTGACTGCAGTCACTAGACTTTCCAGATAACTTAGACCTACAGAACCCTTACCAGTAGGAACCACGGTTGCAGGAGTGGCCACCTCGCGGCCCTCCAGCAGAGTGTACAGCGTGACGCGATACTCAGTGCCTGGCTGCAACCCATCCAGCTGGTGGCGGGTCACATCAGGGAGCAGTTCCACTTTCTGTGGTGGTTCCAAGCCTGCAGGATGGTAGGACCAGGTTAGCTGATGCCAAACCCCAAACCCTGCCTGCCCGGCTCTCCATGTGCACTGACCACTCTCACGACGCCACTCCAAGCGGTAGCCGCGGGCCTCAGGCACCAAGTTCCAGGAAAGGAGGATGGATGTAGAGCTCAAGATGAGGGGATGCAGTGTTTGCTCAATAGAAGAGGCTGCCCAGGGCACATGGGTATCAGTGGCCTCCGCACCCTGCCCTGCCTGCCCAGCCCAGCCTGAAAAAGGGTCCCAGGCTTCTCACCAGTGCGTGTAGTCAGAGAAGCGGCAGGCCCCACGCTGTGGCCAAATAGGGCGCTCACGGTCACCTCATAGTCTGTGCCAGGCTCTAAGTGATCCAAAAACACTGATCCCTGTCCAGGGCTCAGGTCCTGCTGCTGTGCCACCCCACCTGTATGGGGACACAGAGGGTTCAGTGGGCCTCATAGATGCAGGAATCGATAATTTTGTCAGTCCACTCCTCTCACTTACCACTGAGGTCCCGCCATGTTACACGGTAGCCATTGGCACCTGGTACCCTCCTCCAGGCCACCAGGAGGCTATGGGATGTGATGTTCTGGATGCTTAGTTCTAGCCCTTCCTTGGCAGCTGAGGGAAAGCCCCACCAGGGATTTAGTAAAGGCAAAAATAGGAAGGGGTTTAGGGGCTGGTTGGTTAGGAGAATGGGGTCAAAGGTTGACAGAATTGCTCACTGGTCCGAGCTGTCCCACTCACGGCCTCCCCGATGCTGTTGGCATAGAGGGCAACCACAGTCACTTGGTAGTCCGTTAGTGGCCGGAGACCCTGTAGTCGCATGCTGGTCTCACCAGCTGGGATGTTCACCTGCCCAAGGACAGAAGTCATCTCATACAGTCCAGCCAAGTCCTTATCAGCCACCAGTCACTGTTGACATCCTTACCTCCTGTCGTTCACTTGGCAGTGGCTGTCCTAGCCCTGTCAGAGGTGTGTACTGAATCTTGTAGCCAGTCACAGGGCCACTGGCTGCTGTCCACTGTACTCGCAAGGACTGGCTACTTGGCTCAGACAGTACCAGGTCCCGGGGTCCAGATGGAGTGTCATCAGCTGTGAATGGGGTTGGGGGGCAGTATCAGGTCAGGGGTGAGGAGTGCATAGGTTGGCATTTCCAGGCTGGGATCAGGGTACCCAGAATGGGAAGGAACTTACAAGGCAGGGTCACAGGCACACCACCAGCAGTTGTGCACACCCTCCGGGAAATGAGGGGCAACAGGGTCCTCAAGATGCTGAAGTCGTTGACGAAGAAGAAGAAATCGCTGGTTGGCTGTGAGGCAACACGCTTCAGTTCCTCAGGATCGGCATTCTTGATTCCTGAAGTGATGCCCGAACAGGGCTCAGTTGCTTACACATTCTCTGAGTGGTCCCCCACTCCAACAGACCTCTCCCTTCAACTTGGTTCTCACCCACAGCGAACAGCTTGACTCCCTGCCCCTTCAGTTTTTGGGCAGCTGTGTCCACTAAATCTTGGGATTTCCCATCTGTGATCAGGATGCAGACCTGGGATAGGTGCCAAGACCAGTCAGGGATGTTTCAGACATTTATTTTGGGGTCACATTTGGAGGCATGGTAGGTTTAGGGAACACCTTGGGAATGCCAGGACGTGTTAGATGAGGCAGGAAGACACGATCGGAAACATGGTGAAGGGCGGCCCCAGTGCGAGTGTTACCACCCTTATAGCTGAGCTCCCGGATGGCCCGGATGGTGTCACCCCCAGAGCCCAGTGCATCCAGACCAAATTCTGTCCTGAGGGGAGAAAATGGGTAGCACAAGGCAAGGGGTCATGATCTCTTCCAACCCTGCCTCTGAGATGAGACCTCCTAAGAGAACCCTTGGTTCTGAGACCCCAGCCCTTTACCACAGAAGTGTCCACATTAGTAGCTTTCTCGGGTGCTGCTTGACATAGCAATGTCACTGAGCCTCAACAGGCCTGGAACCCTCAAGGTCCCTAGCTTGGGGAGGGGGACAGGATATCTGATTAAATAACTGTAGGAGGAAGAGCCCAGTTTCAGGACAGTGGACACTGGCCAGACAAAGCATTTCTGATGAGCAAAGGGCTGAAGGGCTGCAGAGCCCAAACATACAGACCCCAACACCCTGGAGCTCCTGGACTCTGTATCTCGATGCAGATCAGAAAACAGAATCCTCCTGTCCATTCCCTACCACCACAACCCCAGGACACTGACTGAGAGGTGTTTTAGGACAAAAACACTCTTCCAAGTTACCTCACCTCTCTCCAGAGGAGGTGTTGGCTAGGGCCTTTCTGGGCTCTCCAAAACCTGTTTCTAGACTCCTTCCTGTCAAGTGTTCTTGGGGCCTACAGTCCTGACCCCAAGTCGGCTACTCACTGTGGATCATCACTGTACTGCACTGTGGCAAATCGGACGCCCTGTGCACTGGCTGCTCCTGAGAAAGGTAGCACCAGCCCCTCCAGGAATCCTCGAACTTCGCGAAAGTTGCTGCGGCCAATGGATGAAGAGCCATCGAGTAAGAACACAATGTCAGCGGCATAAAGGCGTGTGCAGGTCACTGAAGCAGAGAGGAGAGATCATGACCCTTTAGGGGATACAGCCACTGGCCTCTAGGCACTGAGGTCCCCTGGGACTTGGGGACTGGAAAGACAATAGGCTTTGGCTTCCCATGCAAACGGAGCCCAGGTAGGCGTATTTCTGCCAGTGTTGGAGGAAACCTCAGTGGGGCTCAGAACAGAGCTTCTCAGGGAGGGCTGGAGCACCTTGGGGAGGATAAGTCGCAAGCAGGGGTGTAGCTCCGGGGTGAAGTCAGCTTGGAGGGACTGTTGCCAGGTGGCAAAGGACAGAGGACTCAGCCTGCATCTAGGGAGCTAGAATTTGGGTGCCAATGGGATAGGAGGCATTTTGGGGAACACGGAGTAGAATTCGGGGAGTTTAGGAAGAATCCATGAAGAGTTTGGAGGAATCCTCGGTGGAAAGGTGTCAGGAATAAAGTTTGAGAGTAGTTGCATAGGCCACAGGGTGCCGAGCCCCGGAAGATGCCCACCTCTATCTTTGGGCTGGGCCCACACTCCGGGCGCCCCCACCAGGATCTCGGCGGCGCAGAGCGCAGCGACCAGGAGCCGCAGCCTCATCCTGAGTGATAGAAACAGTCAGCCAGGAGCCCAACCTCTGTCCCTTGTCTCCCAAGCCTTTGGCGGGTGGAAACCGAGTGCCCCCCACCCCAAATCCTAATCTTGCCTGGGCGAGTCAGCCTGCTCCGGCGCTGCAGCAAGCCCCGCCGGCACAGAGGAGAAAAGTCCCTGATCTCAGGAGGCGGAGCAGCAGGCGGGGACCTGGCGGCCCGCCCCCACCCACCTCCCCAGAGGTCGCTCCCCCCACCCCACTTCTCCTGGACTTAAGATATGACGCACTTAAGGGCAAGGTCAGGTCTCAAGGCTTTTGGGAATCACCCAGGGTTTTGACAGACACTTCTGGAGCACCCCAACCTTATTTAGGGTTACAAGTCTTGACTGCTTTCTAGTTAGAGTGACCAATGAAGTCATTGCTGCTCTCTGAAATGTGGACAGATTCCAGCAGACCATAGGGGTAGTAGTCTGATGGTAGGGCATATTGCAGCTGGCGCTGACTCACCCCCAACCCCATGGGGGTGCCCAGACAAAGCCTCAGGCCATAGGTCCTGGCAAACAAAAATCATGTGAATCAGCCCTGCTTCTGTCTGGTGGCCCTCCTGTGCCCCACCCTAACCTTTATGATAGGCAGAGCAGCCCCCAGCAAACAAGAGACTATGGGGGTATCCTAGGGACCCCAAGATCCCATTGAGCTGGATCTAAGCAACACTTCCCATTTTGGAAGAAAGAACTTGTGTGGTGCTTATTTATATTTGTTCGTCCCAATGCCCCTCCCTCACTCTTTACTGTGTCTTTTACCAGTCCTAGACAGATGCCAGCCAGCTGTGTTTGCAGAGAGGGAGGGTTGTCCATATGTGGAGGGATGGACCACCCATGCTGATAGCTCTTCTCTCAGGAATCCACCTCCTTATACCCATGTCCCCACTGGTAGGGCCTGTCCAGGATTCAGGCCAGGTTCCCCCATCTATTTGCCTGCAAGAATCCCCATCCAGCCTACTTTTTACTCAGTTACCTGATGAGGCCAGGCTATCCCATGGCCATTTCCTTCCCTTGTTGCCTCACGGTATCTAACTTTCTCCTCCCTAAGTGACCCCCTCTCAAGCTTTTCCTGTGGACAGTCATTGCCAATCCCAGGTCAAGCCCACTTTTCTAATGATTTCCTTTGGTTATTCAAGCATGTTGACTAGGTGGGTGTCATCAATACAGAGAAACACTCCTAAGAAAACTAGCCCCCATTTGGGCCCTGTTTCCCTTTGCTTTCTAGTCAGTCCTGTACAGTTCAGCACAGCCCAGAAAGTGTCTCCTCATTCACCATTGCTGGGCTGCTTCCAATATGCCTGGCCCTGCAACCTCCCTCAGATCCACAAGCTAAGTGGGGACATGGGGACAGGTGGGAGTTTTTTTTATCATTTTCTAGCATGGGCAAACCTCAGGGCACAGAGGACCATCCACTGCTATTTCCCTGTCTCAGGAAAGCTGGAGCTTCCCTTGTCACTGAAGACTCCCAATCTCAGAACTATCTGGGACACAGTGCCTTTACAGGTGCCTTTTTTCAACACCAGGGTCTCCCCGGTATTGTTCCTGGGGCCTCCCATCCCTAGGTGGTATGCTCCAGATGAGGGCAGTAGAGAACCAGGCATGTTCTCACAGCCAAGGTGGGTAACAGCAGGATGAATGTGGCACGTATGGTATGAACACACATGTATATGTGGGCCTGGCCTTTAGGAAAGATAGGAGGTCCAACTTAAAGAGCATGTCGTCGAGGCAAACCTCACTAGAGCTGGAGTGTCCCTCAGAAAAGGCTCAGTGTGGAGTCACAGGTAGGCGGGTAGCAATGACTAGGTCTATAGCAGCCAATCAACAGAGGTATGACCCTCTAAAGCCCTTGACTGCAGCATCCTGGTAAGATTGCAGCTTTGGCTACAGTATGGGAGAGACCTGTACCTACCTCCAGCTCTTCCATCAGGGCAGTGGAGGTCCCAGAGTGTGACCTTTTCACTCTCATGCTTCCCTGGCTTCAGTCATCTTTTGCCAGATGGCACCATGTCTCCAACCAGGCCATCTCATTATCTTGAATACTTCTAAACCTCTCACCAGAACCGGGCAGGTGTCCTCTGACCCACGCTTCCCTCTGCCTCTCCCAGGACTATGGGGAGAACTGCCCAGCTTGTACTTCCTCAGCTCACTCTACTTCCCTATGGCCCCAGCGTAACCTGGCTCACCAGGGTTGCCAAGGACCTGCAGCCCAAGTCCCCATGCTAATTCACAGCTCCTACCAAGTTACTTCTCTTCACAATCGCCTGCAAGGAAGCTGCTTGACATGTTTCTAGAGGAAAGATGAGATGCCTGGGCTCAGAATGCAAGGAACCCAGAAACTCCCAGCAGCTCCTGTTCTCAATGTCTAGCACAGTTGTATTTGTAGCCTTTGGGGTCGGCATTAGCTTAGAAATCAAATCTCATTCCAGCGCAATAGATTGGGCACTCATTCCCAGGCATGGTTGCTCCTTCTCCACACAAAGCCAGGGTTGGGTCCATCTGAGCTGTGTTACCTAACAGTCAGATGGTCGCACAGTAGGATGACCTGCCCCTTGACAAATGACAAGAGTCAAGGCTTGTTTGGCTACTTTTACAAGAGGGTCCTGGGAGACTTTTTAACAGAGTCCCTCTTAACAGACTGACCTAGATTCCAGCTCACACTCAATAGCCAGAAAGTTCAGGAGGCTCAGACCCTTTGCTCCCACCTTCCCCACAGGCCTCTTCAGAGGTCTCATAGAAGCCTGGAGAGCGCAGGAATGAGACCTACCACCCCACATTTCTTCCAGATCAGAGCTCCAAAGAGTAGCAGAGGGATAAAGCAACTGAGAGCTTCATCAGGAGATGGATGGCTAGGTCCTGACTGCCTGTAGAAGATGGGGAAGGGATCTCTAGGACAACAGCTCAGGACTTGTCTGGGACAGACCTAGAGAAGGGAGTGGGCTTGGGCCCCACTGAGCTCAGGGCTATTCTTGGAGCCTGAGTCAGCAGCATAGAGAGGCAAAGGATTCTTGCCTTGCCTGTCCAGACAGCAGTTGGAAACCAAATCAGAACATTGTGCCCCGGGCTATTCTCTCTATAACCCACAGTAAACACTCAGAAACAGCTTCCTCTGGGACACTAGTGGCCCCTCCTGGTCCATCCTAGCACAATAGAGGCCACCAGAGGGTGGCTCTGAAGTCTTCAGTGAGGGTTTTCCCACATAAGCTCCTAATTTCCACACTGGGACCTCAATAGGGTACAGGCTGGGCCTGTAGTTTCCGTAACTCCCACATCCCATTCCTGGGACAAGCTGGATGAGGAATGTCCCCCATGTAGCTGAGTGGAAACATCTGGGCAAACTTCCTGCAAGCATCAAAGGCTTCCGGCCTCTGATGCAGCCTCCATGCTTGCCCCTGGCTGAGGACACATGAGACTATGGGAAGGCCGAAGGACTCAGAGGATGCAGAATGTGAGAGGGAAGTCTTTGCCCTCAATGGATTCCATGCCAATACTAAAGAAGGACAACACAGTTCTCAATAGGCCTTTATTGGTGGTAACTGGCTGCATACAGCTGAGCAGCAGGAGTGGTATGTCTGTGGCAGGGACCCCAGTCCCTGGCCCCGCCCTTCTGCCTGCCTGTGCAGACTTCCTGCCTAGAAGCGCAGCCAGAACATGCCACTACGGATCCGGTTGTAGTCTGGGAGCTGCTCGATGGGGCCTGTGGGGATAAGGCGGGGAGTCAGGGTGGAGTGCCTGGCCTGTACAGGGACACCTGGCCATGTGCCACACCCAGCTCAGAGTGGCTGCCCAGAGCAGCACAAGACAGGCTTTGAGTGAGAGGAGGAGGAACACATCCCCCAGGGTGCAGAGCCTGTCCTTTCATGCTCTGGCCCTGGCAGCTCCACCCCACATGCAGGGTACCTGTTACCTGGTGGGCTGGGGATGGGTGGGGTACTAATGGAAGTAGCTTGGCAGGGAGTTGGGAACTGTTTGGACAGGTTTTCTGAAAAAGAACCCTCTGGCAGCCAGGTTAGTAGAGAGCGCCCCAACTTCCTTCTTGAAGTATAAGCTGAGAATGGGGGAGCAGAAGAGGAGGGGGGCCTAAGGAAAATGACAGAGGACAGACCGTCTAAACGACTTACCATACCCAGCCACTGCTGGACATTGGTCATAAAAGTACTTGGAGCAAACCTCACGCAGCATCTGGGCATCCACCTCCTGTAGGGGGAGGCAGAGAGAACACAATGACAGGTACCGGACAACCCTTAGCCAGTACTTGCTTGAGCCAACTCACATCTACTTGCTCTTTGGAGCTGTCCCTCCTCCCAAAGGGTGAATGTGCAGGGTCCTCCCTCCTCCGTGGGCAGCCATCAGTACCTCTCTAATTACCTCCACCCCTGCAAATGGCAGCCGCCCTGGATAACAGAGGGTTAGGGCAGCAATTTTTGTTGTATCAGATCCCAACTCCAGTTCAGCAGAGGCCCAGCAGCCTAAGGCTCCAGACCCTCTTCCAGGGGTCCAATTACCTGAATCCGGCTCTCCCACTCAGCCAGAGGGATGCGGCGGCCATAAGTCAGGAGGCTGCGACCAATGTCTTCACACACAGGGGTGGTGCCTTCAAGGATAGTGGAAAAGTTTATAGATCTGCTCGGTTCAATCTTGGACCCACAAAGACCTCTAGAACCATGCTCTGACCCCAGACCACAACCCTCATTTCCAGAACAACTCACCATAACAACAGCAGTGGCCTATTGGCCCGGGCTACCTCCACTTGCACCTGAAGCTCCAAACACCCACAAGTGGAGGTAGCCTAGGCCAATAGCCCACTATGCTGTTATAGCAGGTTGTTATGGAAACAAGGGTTGTGGTCTGGGGTGGCAGGGTATCTATGGCCTTAAAGTCTTCTTTCCCTCCCTCTCTCTTTTTCTTGTTTTATTCTGAGGCAAGGTCTTGCTATGTAGCCTTAACTGGCCAGGAATTTGATAAGTAGACCAAGCTGGCCTCTCTAATATACAAAGGTCTTCCTGCCTCTGACTCCAGAGTGCTGGAATTGCCCAGTTTCTTCTTTTTAAGATAAGGTCTCCTATACTATCGTTGGGCCCTGAACTCACTTTGTAGCTAAGGGTAACCCTGAACTCCTGATCTTCCTGGCTTATCTTTCAAATGCTGGAATTACAAGTGTGAAATACCACACATACCAAGGTTCTCCTGTCTAAAGGTGGCCACGCTACAGCTTGAGTCACAATGGTCACTGCTGGGATATGCTGTATCCCCCTCTAGAGGATGCAGGACTTACCATCCAAATGAGATACCAAGGCATTCCTAAGGATGTTTTTGCCCCGAGTCACCTCACTCTCTGTAGCACTGGTGCACAGGCGCATCCTAAAGCAAGTGGGGGGTTGGGTGGGGGTAGGGGTGAAGTGATGCTCATGCTGGGAGACTCCCAGTGTCCCAGGCAATCACCCATACCTCAGGAAGCAGTACTGAGCTGAGACTCACCACTGGCCTTGCAGGAAGAAGACCATGTCATCGATGCTCATGGCATCACAGACAAAGTGTGCGCCCAGCAACCCAGTCTCAGAGTAGGAGATGTTGAAGGTCTGGAAACTCTGGCAAAGCTTGTTAGTTGCAGCAACGGAAGCCAGCCGGCTGGACAGGTGCTGCCAGAGGCAAAGATCAGAAGCACCCCTCATATCTGTGGCACATATCCTAAGCTCCATAATTCATAAACCACAATCCAGCACCCTCTGCTGAGGGCAAATCCTGAGGGCTGTTCCTGGTACTTACCACTCCACCACTGTAAGTGCAGTCATAGTGGCCTATGATGGCATTGGCCACTTGGAGGGCCACGTTGTCTGGGTTAGCCCAGCCAGGTCCCTCTACTGCAATGGCCACATGGGCCAAAGGCAGAGCATCATCACGATGGCGGATCTGAAACAACACATGTCAAGGCTGAGAGGCAACCAGACCTCCTGAGAAAACAGAAAGCATGGGAGATGCTGGACCCCTTGTCAATGTCCTGAGGAATCTGACATTGCAAAGACAACCATATACTCAAGGGTCCTCCCAGAGGTCCCCAGCTCAGAGCACCAACCCTGCTACCAGGCAACACACCTCACTGCCAGTGAAGCGGCATGGAGTTATGCCAGGTACAGCGTCTTCTTCATACACTCGGGAGACACTGCTCAAGTGTTTCTGGGCCAGGTCTAGCAGCTGCTGGTGTTCCACCCCTGTAGGGACAGAGGGCATCATTGGTCACCCAGTCCACACACAGGTAAGAGAAATCAGACAGGAGTGGGAACATGGTATCAGCACAGGATGAGGGAAGAGATGATTCAAGACAGTGTCTTAAAGGCAAGATAGGCACCTCAGGGCAAAACAGTCTATGGCCTTAGGCACACGGACGGAACCTAAAAACAGAGGTGGAGGGTGGGGAATCTGGAGAAATGGCTCAGCAGTTAAGGGCACTTGTTCTTGCAGCCCAGGGATTGGTTCCAAACACCTACATGGTGGCTTACAACCATATATATCTCTAGCTCCAGAACTGATGCCCTCTTCTGACCTCTGTGAACACCATACCCACGTGGTACACAGACATCCAGGCAGGCAAGACACGCATACACATACATAAATCTTTTAAAAATTATGTTTAAAAGGGAGGATATCTGAGTGGTTAGAGCCCTGCCTTAGGTGCAATCTAAGCACCACAAATAAAGGTGGGGAATGGAGACAAGACTCAGCAGTTACAAGAGCTTCCTGCTCTTGCAGAGGACTTGAGTTCAGTTCCCAGCACCAATGTCAGGTAGGGCACAGCTTCATGTAACTCACTCCAGGGGCTCTAGCATCATCTTCTGGCCTCCATGAGTATGCTTATGGCATACATACACAGCCACAGACAGTCATAAATAAAAAAAAAAAATCTAAATAAATCTCTAGGCCAACCAATAACTCACCAGGTAAAGGCACCCATTGCCAAGTCTAATGACTGAATTTGATCCCTGAGATCTACATGTTAGATGGAAAGAACCAACTCCCACAAGTTGTCCTTGGATGTTCACACACAAACCACACACACACACACACACACACACACACACAGACACACACACACACACAGACACACACACACACACACACACACACACACACACACACACGCGCGCGCGTGCGTGCGCGATTCCCTAGTTAGTCTGCCTTACCCTGACCACATCCAAAAACACAGCAAGCCTTAGTGTATACATTTCTCCTTGGCCCAAGTCCCCCAGTAAACCGACAACTTTCAGCCTTCAGAAATTTGTTTGAATGACATGTGTTCCCCACCCACCTCTAGTTCTAAGCTCCCATTAAAACCTCTGCTACAATTCTGTGCTTCCCCTTTAAGGTGGCCCCGTCACCATCAAATGTACATTATCACAGAGCCAATGTCTGTGGCACCCAATGGGGAGGCTATCACAATAAGCCCATCTGTCTCCCACTGGCCCTCAAATGGTGTTCTAGGACTAGGTGGGGCTAGGAGAGGTGTGTGGCTTAGGCAGGAGCTGGGAGCCAAACCGAGGCACGTACTAGAGATGGAGCACCCCTGTATGCCCAGTCCCTGTGGTGTCCAGATCTCAGCAGAATGGGATTCCATCTCCAAGCATACAAGAAGAGTCACATACCTTAATGACAGGACAAGAACAGAGATCCCTGGAGTCCTTTATGTTCAGAACCAGAAGATCTATGCATTGAGAAGCAGGGTTGGGGCCCACCTGCCCAGGGCCTCAGCAAACCCAAGACTCACCTCCTGCTGCAGCCAGCACCATTCGGGGAGCTTTGTAATGCCTGTTGAGGTAGTCGGTCAAGTCTGTACGAGACAGCCTCCTGAAAGACATGCAGCTGAGTCAACTCTCACTCCACAGCAAGCTGAGTCCCACAAAACGTAGCTGAGAAGAGGCATGGTGTCTCTAAAGAGCAAGCTTTAATACACCCTTTTCAATCCCTTCTGTCACCTACCCCTTCAGGACCCAGAGAGGAAGGTGCCAAGGAATGTGTGAGCTAATGCTGGGCTCTGGAGCGGGAGCTGATTCCTGCTGCTGTGTGCTCCTCATGGCACACTCCCCACCAGAGGGACAGTGCGATGTCTCCTCCCCCAGAACATCATGACAGGAATGGAAAGATGTCCCAAACAGAGCCCAAGATTCAGTGAAAACCCCAGAGCTAAGAGGGTCATAGGACCAGATGGCAATTCAAAATTTGTATAAATTAGGAAAATAAGCAACACAGGCCGTTAGACAAGCTAAAGGGCAGGTGGCTGGGACAGCTCTCACCTGACATTCTCACTGGGGCCCTCCACAGCCTGGGCTAAGGGTGTACCCTGGAACGCTGTTGCGTGCAGGTAATCGAAGACCACATTCTGCATAGAGGCATCGTTTTCCTGCATCTCCCGCAGGATCACATCTCGCTCCTTCTCGATCTGGGAGTCTTCTAGACTACTGTTCTGCACAATATCTGCCAGGAGCTCCACAACTGGACACAGAAGGATGCGTTAACAGGCATGGTGGTGCACAACCCTAATCCTAGCTTTCAGGAAGCCAAAGCAGGAGGATTACAAAGAGTTCACAGCCAGGGGTACAGTGAGCTCAAAGCCAACTTGGGCCATATAATGGTCTGTTGTCTCAAAAAACTTAAGAGCTGACCTAGTGAGGAAGGGTATTTGCTTCCAAGCCTGATGACCTGACTTTGAGTGCCAGAACCCACATGGCAGAAAGAACCAACTGACTCCTGCAAGTTACCTATGACCAAACACACCCCAACACACACACACACACACACACACACACACACACACAAAATTTAAACAGTTTAAAAACTGATATATTGAGCTGGAGAGATGGCTCAGCGGTTAAGAGTGCCAACTGCTCTTCCGAAGGTCATGAGTTCAAATCCCAGCAACCACATGATGGCTCACAGCCATCCATAATGAGATCTGATGCCCTCTTCTGGGGTGTCTGAAGACAGCTACAGTGTACTTACATATAATAAATAAATAAATCTTAAAAAAAAAACAAAAACAAAAACAAAAACAACGTATTTAGGTGCTCAGTAGAGATATGTCAGTGTAAAACCCTAAGCCTGGCACCTCCCACTGTTGTACACTTGCTACAAGGCCACAGCCCCATGGATAAGTCCAATTCTGCAGACAGTCCTAACGCTCTTGAGAGCATGAGTTCTGCATCCCTGGAGACCTGCCCTGTGCCCACACCTTCTTCCAGGCGTTACCTTTTGGCAGGTCCTTGGACAGCGCCTTGATGAGGTAAGCAGTGTGCTCCCGAGTGCTGTAGGCATTAAGATGAGCCCCAATACTCTCTACCTCCTTCTCTAAGGCATTGCCAGGCCGATTCTTTGTTCCCTGGAATCAGACATCAAGAGGACCAATCAAGGGCTAAAGAGATGGCTCAGTGGCTAAGAGCACTTGGATCCAGGTTCCATTCCCAGCACCCACATGGCGGCTCACAACCATCCGTAACCCCAGTTCCAGGAGATCCAACAGGTAAGCATATGGTATACATTAAATAAAGAACATCCAACCAGAAGTTACAGCATACAGGAGCCCGCCTTCAACGAGCTCCTTTGAAATCCAGCATGTACCTCCCTCAGCAGTCTGTATTCATTACATTAAATAGGCCCTCAGCTGAGCAGACAGCATCATGGGCCAACGGGTGGAGACAGTCAGTGACAGGAGAAACAGCATGCCTGCAGCAAGTGTTGCCTAGTAACCAGAGCCCACCCAACAGCCTAACTTTTCCAGGACTCCATGTTCTCCTTACTGACACCCATGGTCAGATAATCTCCACACCTGTGTCCTACCCATGCTACTCACTCATGTGTGTTAGCAGCCACTTCTGTAAGACCTGCCCTAGTCCCATGAGTGTGTAAGGCATTGAACTCTCTCATATTCACTCATGTGTGTTAGCAGTCACTTCTGTATGACCTGCTAGTCCCATGAGTGTGTAAGGCATTGAACTCTCCTGGTACTGCCTCACGACACACATTACACCTGCACAAGTCTGTGACAACACACCGGGATGGGTTGTTGGTTCTGGCTCCACATCCCTCCACACCACATACCTGCCTCAACTTTTTTGCCACTTACAAACAAACAAAAAAACCAAACATGGGCCTCTACTTTCTAACTAAGGGATGTAGGTAATCTACACAGAGTGTGACATTTTACAAGCAAGGAAGCATGATCATGCCTGCAAGTTTGTTATAATGCAAATGCCTACATGTGCAAGTTCATTAAGTCGCCATGGAAACAGGCACATGACAAGCCTAGTGTCATGGCTAGTTTTAATCATCAACTTGACACAACCTAGAATCACTGCAGAGAATCTTAATGAGGACTATTTAAATTAGTTTAGTTTGTGGGAATCACCATTCTCTAGGGAGCAGGCCCTAAATGATCTAAGACCGAAGACAAGCTAGCCGAGCATGGCAGCAAGCAGGCAGGCAGGCAGGCAGGCAGGCAGGCAAGCATCCTTGCATCAGTCTGTTTGCTCTTCACTGTGGATGTGATGTGACTGGCTGTTTTAAGTTCCGGCCACTGTATTTCCCTGCTGTGATAAACTGACCTCACACAGGGCTCATCAGATAAGCACTCACTCACAAAAACATTTGGCTCCTTCTAGAAGGGTAGCCAGAGACCATGTCCCAAAAGGTCCACAATCAGGAGACTAATTTTTAGATCTTTGGCCTTTGAGACAGGGAATCTGAGGGAAAACATGGACTTCATGAGACTTACCTTGAAAGCCAGATGCTCCAAAAAGTAGCCTGCTCCATTGTTCTTCTCGGTCTCATGGCGACTGCCAACATCAATCCATACTCCGACCTGGACAAGAGAGCACCAGAAGGAACCAGCCATCAGTCTAGCTCCTGGTCACAACCTGAGTAACTCAACACAGGTTTCCTGGAAGCCCTCACTGTGGGGAAGAGCGGCTCCATTAAGAGCACTCCAATCAGAGGGACAAGAGAGCAGCAGCACAGGAACTGAGCTGCCTCCCCCTTACCTGCCCTACTCCCTCACGGGTTATCAGATACACCCAGGATGTTTCTGGCCGTGAACTCATTTCTTTTAAAAATAATTTATTTTTATGTACATTGCTGTTTTGATTGCATGTATATCTGTGTGCAGATGTCAGATCCCCCCAGGGAGAGGAGTAACAGTTGTGAGCTGCCATGTAGGTGCTGGGAATTGAACCAGGGTCCTCTGAGAGAGCAGCCAGTGCTTATAATCCCTGAACCATCTCTCCACTCCTCACCCCCTTCCTTATTTTTTCAACTGTGCCCATTTACTTAGCTCCACAACTATAATTTTTAGTTAATCTATTTTCTTCTATACACGAAGCCTATCATTTGCAGACAATAGTTTATTTTCTACAGTCTAAGAATCATATTCGAGCTAGGTGTGGTGTCCTACATCTGTTATCCTAGCTAACACTCTGGAAGGCAGAAGGATTATGAGTTCAGGGTTAGCCTGTACAACCCAGCAAGACCCCCTCTCAAAAACAAACCAATATACTATGCCTTGCCTTTGTTTTGATGGTTTTATTCTTCCATCAGAAGAACTACTGGCTTAGATAATTTGTATTCCATCATTTTATGAAAGTACTGAAGCAGGGTGTGCTGGAACTTTTTTTTTGGTTTTTCAAGACAGGGTTTCTCTGTGTAGCCTTGGCTGTCCTAGAACTCACTCTGTAGACCAGGCTGGCCTCGAACTCAGAAATGAAAGGCGTGGGCCACCACTGCCGGGCTGTGGTGGCACACTTTTAATCCTAGCAGAAACAGGTTCCAGGCCAGCCAGGTTTAGAGAGTGAGACCTTGTCTCAAGAACAAAGAGGGCCTGGCAGTGGTGGCGCACGCCTTTGATCCCAGCACTTGGGAGGCAGAGGCAGGTGGATTTCTGAGTTCGAGGCCAGCCTGGTCTACAGAGTGAGTTCCAGGACAGCCAGGGCCACACAGAGAAACCCTGTCTCAAAAAACAAAACAAAAAGAACAAAGAGAAAGGCAACTTTCACAGTGAGAGCCTGTGATGATGGCTCAGTAGCTTCTCCACATGGACCCTGACACACTGCTAGGCTAGTTCTGAACTTCCAGGCCAAAGCAACCCTCACCGTTTAATCTCTCAAACATCTGTGACGTACCAGTGCCTGGCTCCATTAACACTCCATCATATTTTTAGCAGTGATGGCCACATGCAAGGCCTCATGAATACTTAGCAGTCACTTACTACCGACGTATTATCTCCAGACCTAAAGGAAGTTTTAGTCACTCATACATTTAACATATTAAGTGCTAAGTGTCCTCCTTCTACCCAGTACAAGTATCTCCTTAAATACAGATATGCTACGAGCTGGTACGTGCATACTAGGTATAAGTGTCTGTGGAGATCCCTTGGAGCTGGAGTGACAGTCAATTAGGAGCCACTTGAAGTGGGTGCTGGGAACAGAACTTGAGTCGCCTGCAAAAGCAGTATAAGCTTTTAACTCACGAGCCATCTACACACATACACACGCACGTACGCATGCACGCACACAACCCTCACCATGCTCCAGAATAACTATCTTAATATTCCTTTCAATTTTTGAGACAGGGTCTCACTATGTAGCCCTGGCTGGCCTTGAACTAAGAGACCCACCTGCTTCTACTTACAAAGTTTGAATCTTAATATTCTTTTGTGTTTTTTTTTTTCTTTTTTGAGACAGGGTGTCATATAGCTCAAACTGGCCCTGAATTCATTCTGTAGTTGATGACGGCACTGAACTCCTGATCCTTCTGCCCCCATCTCTCAAGTAATAAGATTACAGGCATGCAAGAATCGTGAACACTCCCTTGACGTGCTGTGAAACACACGACTTACTCGAATGGGCAAGCGTCTTATTATCTGTTCACAGATAACTTGAGCTTTTCATGAGCTTTGCAAATAGAAGCTGATACATCACTGTGTAGAATTCCAGATAACCATGCCTTTGTGTTTCTTTGTATGGGAATGTATGTGTCCCTGGGTATAGGTGAGGGTGCCTGTGTGCACGTGGTGGCCAGATCCTCCAAAGCTGGACATCTGCAGGACTCCCATATTGTCACCTGGGTGCTGAGATGCGTAGTCCAGCTCTTGTGATTGCAGAGCCAGAGCCATCTAGCCCCAAACATTCACCTTAAATCTACCATCTTAGATTACAGTCCACAGTATGCTTTGACTTAAGTAATGTCATCCTTTCTTTGTAACGGAAGCACAGTTGTCCATGGAGTAGAACATGACTTCTAAGCTCCATTAGTAGGCTGAGTCTACTCATGTAGGTTCTGGGTATCAAGGAAATTATCTCCCACCACAGCCCATGTTTGGTAACAATTAATCACAAGTCATTATTTGTTCCTAGAAAAAGGAAAGAATCAGACAACAAAAACCTACAACCTTAGGCAGGCAGTGGTGCACACACCTTCAATCACAACATCTGGGAAACGGGGGCAGGCAGATCTCTGTGAGTTTGAGGCTAATCTGGTCTACAGAAAATGCCAGAACACTAGAGTGCCAGGGCTACACAGAGAAACCCTGTATTGAAAAACAACGAAACATGCCGGGCAGTGGTGGCACATGCCTTTAATCCCAGCACTCGGGAGGCAGAGACAGGCCGATTTCTGAATTCGAGGCCAACCTGGTCTACAGAGTGAGTTCCAGGACAGCCAGGACTACACAGAGAAACCCTGTCTCGAAAAACCAAAAAAAAAAAAAAAAAGAAAAACAACAAAACAATTTAGCCCTACTCAGTGTGTTGGGGGGATTGGTTCTTGGGAGTTTTCTCACACACCTGGTAAAGATTTCAATTCTTGACTCCATTTTGAAGATTTCCAACTTCTACATTCCTTATTTTATGTGGATGAATGTTTTGCCTGCGTGTGCGTACATGTGTGTGCCTAGTGCCTGTGGAGATCAGAAGAGGGTACAGGATCTCTTGGGACTGGAGTTACAGCTGGCTGTGAGCCACTGCATGGGTGCTGGGAATCAAAGCCAGGTCCTCTGAAAGAGAACAAATACTAAAACCAGGCTCAATTCTCCAGCGTAATTTGCAATTTTAAATAAAGTATTTGTGTTTGTGTGTACCAGTGTACACAGGTACCCAGGAAAGCTAGAAGTGAGGAAGTCCAGAAGAAGGTGTCAGATCTCCTGCAGCTAGAGTTACAGGTGGCTGGAAGCTGCCTAGGGAAGATGCTGGGAACTGAATCTGGTCCTCTGCAAGAGTAGCCAGCCCTCTTAACCAAAGAGCAATCTATAGTGCTCCAGATCTGCAACTGTTTTTGGATTATCATCCAATTCACTGTAATCTTCCAAAGCACTTTTTTTCTTCCTTCAGTGCTATATATCAAGCTCAGGGCTTTATACTCAGTAGGTAACCAAGTTACATTTCCAGTCTTTCAGAGGTATTTATCCCGTGTGCAAGTGTCACACATACGTGCGAGTGCACACCCCACCACACAGATATCTGTAGAGGGCAGAGGAAACTGGGTACTTTCCCTTATTACTCTACACCTTTTATTTTGTTTTAAGATTTCTTACTTCTGAGCTAGGCATTAGAGGCGCACGCCTTTAATCCCAGCACTCGGGAAGCAGAGGCAGGCGGATTTCTGAGTTCGAGGCCAGCCTGGTCTACAGAGTGAGTTCCAGGACAGCCAGGGCTACACAAAGAAACCCTGTCTCAAAACAAAAATGTGGGGAAAAAAAGAATTTTTTTTTAACGTATGTGCACCTGGGATGGTGAGATGGTGTAGGTTAGGAGCTGCTCTTACAAAGGACCCAGGTTCGATTCCCAGCACCGACATGATGGCTCACAACCACCTGTTACTCCAGTTCCAGAGGCTATAATGCCCTTTTTGGCCTCTATGAGCATTAGGCACACACATGGTGCACAGACACATATTTGGGTAAGTCACTCATACAGGTAAAAGACCAGCTAGACACACTAAAGTACTCTACAGTACTGGTGTTAGACCTGAATCACAACACTGGGTACCCAAAATCAGGTCCCCATGCTTGAGTACCAAGCTCTTTACCCACTGAGCCATCTCGTGGGACTTCAGAGGCATTTCTTGACGTGCATTCCTAGTTAAGCCTACAAATTACATAGCCTAGGTAGTGAATCTAATAGATCTGGATGCCTTTCTGTAAATAACCTAAAGTCTGTGAAATTTCATTCTTTTTCGTGGTAAGACAATCATCACTTCTCTCGGGCAGACAGAATGAAGAGTTGGAAAAGAATTCAGCCCCATCTTTGGCAAGCATCATAATGCTGGCTGGAGGGTTGCCGCTGTGAAGTTAAGGCAGGGTTGAAGTCAGGTACAGAGACAAACCCGGCAGTAAGCCAGTCTCCACCCAAAACATGTAAGACTGGAGCCCAAGGTCACATCCCAACCTGGGACAACATGGTAGGCCTCATCTAGAGGACTGGCAAACACTCACCGTGCAGGTAGGATGCGAGGTCTGCTCCGAGGCCACACGCAGCCCGTTGTCCAACAGGCTGACCTGTGTCTCCGGTACGCTCTGGAGGGCCTGGATGAAGGTTGCGGTACCCCGCAAGGCAGGTAACCTCAGCAGGGCCGGCTAAAGGAAGAAGGCGACCATTGTAAGAATGGCTCTCCAAGCTTTTGGAGCCTCGGCTCTCACACCCAAGCCCAAGAAGATACCCATCCCCTCCCTCCGCCATGACCTTCCCACGGCCCTGACCCCTGCGACCTCCCCACTCCGATACGCCACTGCTGAGACAGCCTGCTCCTCATCTGAGTACGAAAGCCCTGAGCCCTGCAGCCCAACATCTCGCTGCCACCTCACCGAGCGGCGGGTGCGAAGTAGCACTTGCGTCCCGGAGCAGGCCGCTCTGCAGACTGCGGACGCCGCCATCTTCTAACTTCCGTCAGCGTAAAGCCGCGCTACGCATGCGCAGAGCGGAGTCTGAGGCGCAGGCGCCGTAAGGAAGACTTGGTGCTCGGTCGCCCCCTGGTGGGCAGCATGTCCGTTAGTAAGAATTAATCGTATGTTGTCATTTGGTCCGTGTTCCTCTGAGAGCTTCGGTTCACCTGACAAACAACCTGAGACTGGCGGGCCCATTCATCGCTGCCTTCTTCCACCTACGGGAGGCGGTGTGCAACTGCGGAAGATGCACTGTATGCCAGTAGCAGCTCTGAGACCCGGAGGGCAGACTTTGAGCACACTTTGAGCCCAAGGCCCGAAGCACTTGCCTGTCTGTACAAGAAAGTGTCCACTAAAGTTAGTTTAAAAGAATAAAATATGTTTAAATGGTTGACTTGAAAGACGTTTAATAATACATTGCCAAAGTAGAGTTGAATGTCAGCACTTGGGAATCAGAAGTTCAAGGACATCCTCTCCTGTGTAAGAAGTTCAAAACTACCCTGGGTTGTGTAAGACCGTGTCTCCAAACTATAAGGGGAAAAAAAAGTGTGTATGAAAAAAGGAACAATGTAGAGGTAATTTGTGAAATAGGGCTCCTTGTTTGGAATACAATAACTAAACAAAAAATGTTTTTTCTATAATTGTGAGTATTTCAAAATATTAAAAAACTATCTGATATCAGACAAAAGACACTTAGTGTGTATTGATTGAGATTTTGTGAACCAAAAGTATGATTCAGAGAGGAAAATAAAGCGAAATAAAATCTAAGTTGCTGGATGTAGTTAATAAATGCCTTTAGTCCCAGTACTTAAGAGGCAGAGGCAAATAAATCTTTTGAATTCCAGGCTAGCCTGGTATATATAGTGATCCAGGGATATATAGTGAAGGCCTGTTGCAAACACACAAAGAAAGAAACAAAAGCAAGCCTAACTTACCTGCTTTCTTTTCTTGGAGAGACTGGGTCATGGGTAGCCCAAGCTGGCCTCAAATTCACTTTGAAGCCTAGGATGACCTTGAACTTCTGATCCTTCTACCTCCCCCTCCCAAGTAATAAGATCATTAAGCAAGTGTTCTTAGCAACCCAGACATCTTTCCAGGCCCATGGTGTTTGTTTGTTTGTTTGTTTGTTTTTTAAATAAATTACTGGGCCACTGAGATGGCTAAGTGGGTAAAGGTGCTTGTTGTTAAAACAAATCACCCAAATTTAATCCCTAGAATTTTCATTGGTGGAAGGAGAGAACTGACTCCACAAAGTTGTCCTCAGACCTCCACATGCACACAAATTCATAAGTATACAGATAGATAGATAGATAGATAGACAGATAGATAAAATTAAAAACATAATTACTTGCCAGGCTGAGACATGGTTCAATGACAGTTTATACATGGCCCTATGTTCAGTCCCTAGCATCACATAAGAAAATTGGATCTGTTTGTTTGTTATAAGGTCTCAGCTGGGCACAGTGGTGTGTGACTTTAATCCCAGCACTCAGGAGACAGAGGCACTTGGATCTCTGTGGGTTCAAGGACAGTCTGATCTACATAGTGAGTTCTAAGACTGCTAAAGCTACATAGTGAGATCCTGTTTCAGAATGAGAGAGGAGGAGAGGAAGAGGGAGAGGGAGAGGGAGAGGAGAAGGGGGAAGGGGAGGGAGACAAGGGGAGGAGAGGGAGAGGGGAAGGGGGAAGGGGAGGGGACAAAGGGAGGAGGAGAGGGAGAGGGAAAGAGCGAGTGAGCAAGAGAGAGAAAGAGAGAGAGAGAGAGAGAATCACTATGTATCTCTGACTCTGACTGACCTGGAGCTTGCTATGTAGACTGGCTTGCCCTTACACTCATAGAGATCCACCTGCCTTTGCCTCTTCAGTGGTGGGATTGGAGGTCTGGACCACCATGTCTGGCTAAGAAAACCATATTTAAAGTAAGCAATAGCTATAATTATTCGTCATTATACAAGAACAAACGTTCCTTTGCATCCATTTACCACTCACCCAAATCTGGATTCCCACACCTGTGTTCATTACTTTGTAACTAGATCCTGTGTTGTAAAGAATAAAATGAAAGAAAATCTTTAAGAGTCAGGCATGCTCTTGGCCTTAGGACCATTTGCCGCATTCAGATTTCTGTGCCATGAGAACAGACAGAATGGAGACAGAGCCAATGTGCAGGCTAATGCACAAAACAAGAGAGATGAGGCAGAAACCCAGATAAGCTGGCTTGTTACCCAAGATGCTTCAGGGCAGAAACAGGAAGGTTGGGTGCTTGAGACCCTGGTAAAAGTTGTCTCAGTGGGTCTGGAACTTGTACCAGCTCTTCGTTGACAATCTGTGAGAGTGTCACCTTGCTCTTTTGCCTTGGACCCAATGCGTTCCGTTCTCATTTGTGCCCAAGTGTAGTAGATATAATAAACCATCTTTTCTGCTGTCTCAGCGGAAGAATTAAAAAAACAAATAGATGCCTTGCGTGAGCAGAATGTAGACTATCACAATGATAAGAGCTTTCCAGAAATATGAAAACAGGACATTACTCAGATCCCAGGGAGGGAGAAACATCTGAAGTGGTAAACACCAGACTTCTAGGAAGACCACGAAACGCCCAAGTCCAGAGGGCATGGGTAAGCTCTCCAAGAGGTGGAGTGTGAACTTTACTAGGAAAATGGATCATTAGCAAATAGGTCATGCTTCAGATTGTCTTTGGAAGAAATTGGCTGAAGTGAGACCCTCTTCCACACACAGTATCTTTCTCTTCTCTTGTTTGGAGAATCTGGCATTCCATTTGTGGGGAGACTCCTTGTCTCCTCTTCCTGTCTGCTTGGGTTACAGATGGCTCTCCATACACACCCAGCTTTTTAGATTCTAGGTATCTGAACTCTGATCTGAACAGTTCCTGTAACTGCTTCACTCATAACAAGGAAGGGAGGTGGTGGTCCAAGTTCCAGATCCACAGAGACAACTTTTACCAGCATTTCAGGCCTCCACCATTCCTTGTTTCTGCCCCGAAGCATCTTGGGTGACAAGCCAGGTTACCTGCGGCTCTGACCCATCTCTTTTGTTTTGTGAATCTCTTTTCTTTTTCTCTTTCTTTCTTTCTTTCTTTCTTTTTTTTTTTTCCTAGACAGAACTTCTCTGGGTAGCCCTGGTTGTCCTGGAACTCACTCTGTAGACCAGGCTGGCCTCGAACTCAGAAATCCGCCTGCCTCTGCCTCCCGAGTGCTGGGATTAAAGGCGTGCGCCACTGCCCGGCTGAACCTCTTTTCTTCATGCCCTCCCTCTATATCTGTTTTCTTTCCCATAATTTGGTTTTATTCATTTTTAGATTTGTTTTTAATTACAAGTAAGTATATATTATGTGTATTACCTCAGGGTGATGGATCCCCTGAGGCTGTAGTTACAGGTATTGTGAGTCAACTAATATGGATGCTAAGAACCAAACTCCTTTGTAAGAGCAGCTCATGTGCGTGTGCGCACACACATACACACATGAAAACATACAAACATAAAAACACACACACACACAACCCTGCACATACATATGCAAACACACATATATACATGGGGAGGGAGGAGGGGTACATGTTGTTTGGGTCTAACCCTTGTGAGGCAAAAGCAAGCAAATCACTGGAAGTTCAAGGCTAGCCTGGTCTACATAGGGAGTCCCAGGGCCAGCCAGAGCTTCTTAGCTAGATCTTGTCTTAAAAAAGAAAAGAAGAAGCTGAGTGGTGGTGCACGCCATTACTCCCAGCATGTAGGAGGCAGAGCAGGGGGATCTCTGTGAGTCTGAGGACAGCCTGGTCTACAGAGTGAGCTCTAGGCAGAGAAACTCTGTTTCAAAAAAGCCAAAAAAAGAATAAAAATCTTGGGATTATCTTTGGCTCTTCACCCCCATAATCTATGCCTAGTCCTCCAGCAAATTCTCTTCCAATGTTTAGAATGATTTTTATTTACTTATTTAATTTTTAAATTTAACTTTCTTTCTTTCTTTTTTTTTTGGTTTTTCGAGACAGGGTTTCTCTGTGTAGCCCCGGCTGTCCTGGAACTCGCTCTGTAGACCAGACTGACCTCTAACTCAGAAATTCACCTGCCTCTGCCTCCCAAGTGCTGGGATTAAAGGCATGTGCCACCACTGCCCGGCTTAACTTTCTTTTATATGCATTGGTGTGAGTGTGTCAGATCACTGGAACTAGAGTTACAGACAGTTGTGAGCTGCTTCGTGGATGCTGGGAACTGAACCAGGATCCTCTGGAAGAGCAGCCAGTGCTCTTAACCTCTGGGCCATCTCTCCAGTCCCCTTATTTACCTTACTCTCTGTACCTCCAGCTCCATGGGACCTGACCACCACCTCTGACTTTTTCAGGCATCAGGCATGGAAACGGTGCATAGTAAAAGATAATAATATATATTTTTAAAAGCTCATTAAATAAAAAAGAATGTGGCACAATAGAGGCTATTGCTTTGAGGGTAATTAACCATTTTCTGATAGGATTTGGG